>JAZGTI010011860.1:0-16244 GCA_036877585.1 Botia kubotai | reverse complement strand
ACCCATACCTGAAATGTGACCTCTGCATTTAACCCATCACTGGTGAGGAGTGAACACACACTGCAAGTCGTGAACACACACACACACACACACACGGAGCAGTGGGCTATTAGGTGCCTTGCACTTCAACCCCCCAGTGGTGGAATCGAACCAGCAACCTTCTGATTACAAGCCCAACTCACTAACCAGTAGGCCACAACCGCCCCTTAGTGAGCGCTATCAGGACGCGAAGAGGTTTTCAACCAGCACACCAAACAAAATATCACTGGAAAACAATCGCTTACCCTCCCTTCAACCCAGAGAAAATGATGGATGAGAAATTAATGGTTTACAGAAATGTTGTTGATGGCCAGAGACTAACACAAACCGTAAAATCTGCTCTGGTTGTTCCAGGATGGATCCAGGCACAAGCTCTGCACTTGTCAGTCACAAGCATGTTATGTAACCAGTTTCCTACATGATTCATGGTCAACTTAAAACTCTGGTTTTATTCCATACTTCAGAGCCAGTATCTGATGCTGAAGGTATCGGTTTCTTCCAACAGGGTTTTGGTGTCAACGTAATCCGTCAACGTGTCATTTCAGACACAATGTGGGCAGATGGTGGTTTGGCTGCTTTTAGTTTTCTTACATACGAGAACAGACGATATAACAGGGCTCATATCTGACTAAACACACCACAATGGTATCATCACACTATGTTAACGAAGTGGCAAAAGGAAAATGTTGAATGAATCGGTGACCGAGTTAACCATGTATATATCTCTTATAATTCCCTTTCAGTGTGGCCAGCACTATACCCTACTTACACATGAAAGAAGCACACTTAAAAGTACTGTCAAGTATGCAAGGTGTTACTGTCATAGCCTAAAAGCAGCCCAGGTAACACACGCCTAGACAAGGTCATATACGTCTGGTAATTGCTGTACTTTCTACACTTTGTTTCTGAAAGTGAACAGACCCTTAAGGGACTCGTCTGAAGATTACTGACGCTCACTTTTGTTTTAAATGACCCTACACATATAGCAATCCCGTGCCACAGTGTCCCACAAAGGCAAACATGAAGTAATACGTTTCTGACGAGTCAATTACTGGTAATGAAACACAGGATATAAAAACACTGACTTTAGAAACAGAAACAAAAAGAGGATTTTTACTCACAATTATTAAACTGAATTGAACAATATCAGTTTGTTTCTGCCATGACACACTCTTAACTCAGAAACGGTGTTTGCCACTGAAAAATACAACTATATTAATTTAATAAATAAGATAATATTAGCGTGAAATCGTGCACGCATGAACAGTCAGGAATGCAAGACAGCAAAAGCGTTGCTACATCATCACGTTTTTTGGATGTATTCATTTCGAAGACTAAACAGTTGATTGGAGGGCAGAACTAGTGAAATATTATGAACACATGACATCACTTATCACCACGACGACCATCAGTTCTCTGAACGACCTCAGGCTGTAGAATTATGTTATATTTGATCACAGGACAAACACAGCAGCCTGTTCCATAATATTTAAAATACTGTTTTAAAAAAGCAGCAATGACATTGGTCCAGGTGATGACAACGCAGACTGTTCCTTGAGAGTGTTTAAATAAAGTTATAAAACATCACCATGATGTCATAAGACGTAGAGGGGGTTATAAGAAATGATGTGCTGTCTGACAGTATGACATAAATTAAAATTAAATTGAGATTGTGTGCAACAGGTACAAGATAAAGCAAACATGACACAAAATAACAATATTAACAGTGACTTCTTGTGTGTGTTGACATTGTGTAATATTTAGTCCTATAAAGTTTCTAAAATAGAAAAACATATCATTATCTATGAATATGATATATATTAATTATAATATGCAGAATTGAATAAGAGATAATAGTAAGATTATACATTCATTCAACCCCCAGAAATGATGACAAAAACAGTGACATCTAATTCAATCTAATTACATTATTTGCCCACAGTTTGCATGTGCTCTGAATGTTATGCTTAACATATGAATTTATTAGGTTTATATTTGCTGACTATATAAGCAAGATAAAAGGAGAAAATGTTTAAACGCTGATAAAACGACACATTTCTATCACACGCCTGTGCGATAGTGAGAGAACACAGGCTGTCTGGAACGCACATGTGGATGTTTTGGTAAAGATACTGATGTCACAGGTCTGACACAGTGTCTCTGTCAGAACACAGACATTTCTCTCACAGCGTGAAACAGGTCAAATGACGGGCCAAGAGGACGGAAAGCACACAAAATACCTGTCTGTCAACTGTCGCGCTCTTCCTCGGAGAAAAACAGCTCACATTTCAAACCGTTCCTGAGTTAGACAACAATCGGGTTCACTGTAAAAACTAATTAGTGGACTTAACTAATACCAGAAAACCAATTACATTGGAAAAGGATTCTTTTCATGTCATTCCAAACCGATGCGACTTTCTTTCTGTGAAGCACAAAACAAGGAATGTGAGGAACAACACTTGTCAACCACTCACAACACACAACCCTGTATGAACAAGCAGCACTCGCGTGTTCCTGAGAGAAAGTTAGCTAACAATTTTAGGCTGTAAGAACATTTCCATAACGTTTCCATTAAGCAACAAAAACATTAAACATTATTTTGAAAGTTCTAGGAAGGTTCAAATTGTCCAGTTTTTTAGATGTTGTATTATTGCTCGGTTATAAGAACGTTATTCAAACATTGTTCAGTTCAGTAACTTTTTAAAATGTTCCACTGACAAATTTTTGATATATGATACACCAAGTTAATAAAACAATTCTACCAACGTTACCGCAAGAACACTTTCTGAAAACTTTGAAAGAACAGTAGCCAATGTTCCGAGAACATTGAGAGAATGTTGAGATAACGTTAAGAGAATGTTAGCCAATGTTCCCTGTTAGCTGGGGAAACACAATAGTGAAGGAGTAATAGGAAATTCCTGAGATTCCTGCTTCAGTAACTACTGGATATTTTGCGAGTTACTACAGTGTGAGGGAATTTTTTTATCTTTGACCGTTTATCTCTGTCCAAGACACCTGACTGCAGCCATGTAGGTATGCGGGAGGGGCTTTTGAATAAATGTAATACAATTTAAACATTAATTTAATGTTTTGTAATGTCTTTATATCAATATAATCATTTTAAATGGCAAAATAAAAACAACAGAAACGATGGAATCAGCTGTCTATAGCTTGTAAGTCGGTGTGTGTTGTGTTGGTGTGCTTGTATGCACTTGTTGTCTGGAGTTTGTTTAAGGAAGCATGCTGGCAGTGTCTGCACTAACATCCCGTCGTCTGCTGGCTGCTGTTGTTTTCGTCTGTGGCACAATGGCTCAAGGGCCCGTCTTCAATATGATCACATCCTCATATTTGTCAGGGGCATTCACAGAATTTTACAATGCAATACAGTAAACACGAGAGGTAACTGTATATGACTTATCTTACGCACTGGAATTCCAGGGCACAGGAAAACTGGGAATTCCATGACAATAAACCTGACGCATTTCGCTATGCGCTAGGAATCTGTGACATTGTTAAACGCCACAGACTCATGCAGTCTTTGTTTGCAACACACTACAAACAATGACAAAATGAAATGGCTTAAATCGTCTTGGTGTATATATAAGATATACCATGACATGTCTCATGAAATTAACCAGTGAAGTCAACTTTCCTGTAGGTCAGTGGTTAGAGCATGGTGTTAACAACGCCAAGGTCATGGGTTCGATCCCAGGGATTGCACATACTCGGAAACAATGTATAGTGTAATGCAATGTAAGTTGCTTTGGATAAATGCGTCTGCCAACTGCGTAAATGTAATGAAATGTAAACTTTTCCATCTGCACCTTCAGAACAGTTTTCCAGTCCAGTTAGATTTATACCCACTGACAGTATTGTTTATTTGCACCCATTGTTTTAGCAACTCACAATTGACTCTTACACAAATCAGGTGAGGAAATAGAGCAAACATGTGCACACAATTCCACTTATCACCAGTTTTCCATAGTCAAATGATTCTAATCTGCGTTAAATTAAATGCAACTATTTATTAAAAGGCAAGTATTTTTTTCGTGACACATTTTTACCTCCAAACGTTCTTTAAACGTCACAAGAATCATCCTAAAACCACTCTGGCTGTTTTATGGACAATAATGTTGCTCTTCCATATTATTTTCCTCCCAGAAGCATGTCACAGATTAAACTGGAATGCAGAGCTGAACTAACAGGGTCAAAGCGTCTGATGTAGGTGACAGAGCAGAAACGAAGTCGTTTATCATTGTGTCCACTGCTGTTTGTTCAAGCGACAACTGCATCCTGTCTGAAGTGTCGCTCTCGTTGTCAGTCTGTTAGCTGTATCCCCAGCTAACAGAGAACGTTCTCAGAACATTGGCTAACGTTATCTATATCTCTGCATTAGCTTTAGTAAAACGTTTTTTAATGTTATATATTGTATATATCAAAAATGTTATTTTTAAGTTGTTAGAGGAACATTTTAAAAACGTTACAACATTAGAAAAGTTTGAATAATTTTTCTTAGAACCAAACATTAACATTAATACAACATATTAAAAACTGGACGCTTTTAACGCTCCTTCAACTTTCAAAATAACATTTTAGTTGCTTAATGGAAACATTCTGACAGCCTAATTGTTAGCTGTGATCATTCTTGACAAGCAAGTCTATCTGAGTTTGGAATTGGACCCTTAGATGATTCTGGCATGCTGACGTATGAAGTGTTAGTGTACATAAAGGAAAACTTCACCTATAAATAAACTTCTGCCATCATTTACTCACCCACGTGTTGTGCCTGTGAATAAAGAGCTTTGCAATTCCTCAAATATCTGTCTCACTACAGAACAACAACATAAGAGTGAGTTCATAATGATAACATAAATAATAGGTGACAAAACATCATTTCTGGTTGAAATATTTCCTAAATCTCTCTCTCATGTCCCTTTATCTATTATCCGTTAATGCATACACATGCTGGACAAACAATGGACTAGAATGATGAATGAACATGAATGAGCAAAAACGACATGTGGACAAAACACGCTGCCCTCCGTCTTTCAGTTTATCTTGGCGGCTTGTTTGTTATTGTAGCTTCGGCGTTTCATGTCAGAATTCTTGTGCCCTTTTGTGACGAGGGGCAATTCTGTGAGAAGCATAACAAACAGCTCTCAGGTGCTCTTTACAGGGGTATCAGTGAGGGATGAGTGCTCCTGAGGGATGAGTGCTGGGTTTTTAGGAAGGGTGAGGGAGAGCTCATTAGCTGACTTGTAGGGACGCGGGTGGCTGTTGTTGTTAGTTAAGGGTGAACTCATTTATCCATGCAAACTTGTGACACAAACACATGCAGGCCACACACACACACAGACTTTTAATGCTATACTAAAGGTCTTCAAAAGATGAAATATCTTAATAATATTCACTACATATTTTTATTTAAATGTAAAGTTGAATCCGAATTAGTGTTTCTCACTGATAAAGAATGAATGTGTGCGCCCTCTAGCGTACACAACGCACAAGGCCCGTGTCAATGTAAAAAAAATGACGATTTATCTTTCGCGATTAACATAATTGATCGTCCAACGTTCGTCCTTTACAGACAACCGGATTCTCGGAACATTTCCTCTCGCACCTTCACCGCACATGTGATTTCTGAAGCGAGAGTCTTACCGCACGATCCGCTGCAGCGGCAGAAATCCGCCCGATGCTCAGCAGAGCGTCGCGTCAATCCCACAATGCACCACGAGAGCGCGACGCACAGGTTCTGTATCTGAACTGAAAATACTCTCACGTTTGCGCAAAACGCGCCGATAAACACAGACCGCGTGAACAAAACAACTTAAAACACAAACTCTATACAATACAAATAAACACAGCAAAATCATGCAAGTCACTTCCGGGCCGCCCTTCAAATATCTTGTAAAATTTTAAAGTTTGTGGAATAAATTGTTTGGTACAATAAATTGTTTGACGTCTATTTTGTTAAATGTGTTTTGTATTATTAATATACTGTATTGAATAATGTAATGTAATAAATATTGTTTATTCTTGAAATACTATATTTAATAATATATATATTATATGTATATAATAATATACTATATATAATAAATACAGTGTATGCTGTATTAATATATCTACCCTAAACCTCACACAATGTCTGTGTTAATCTTGTAATACTACTATAAACAACAGATCATTTTATGAGAGTGTCTTGTCCACAATTCTCATTGGTCCGGTCTCCTGCTTCAATGATTGTTAAGCAACAGAACATGTGGTCACAGGTGTGAATTTACCTGCATTATAAATGTTTGTTTCATAATTAAAGTTCTGACTGGCTGTGGTTCAAATTGTCACATGTTTTCCGGTGTGGACAGACACAAATTGTCGCTTGGAACTTAAGCTGGAAACTTCTAATGTCGCTCCATGATCAGAATCCAGTTTTGTTCAAACCAAGTTACAAAAACATTCAGTCACAACTGAGGTTATTTACTTACAGAGCTTCTAAAGATACAGAAGCAAAACAGTCTACGTAGTTCTACGGTTCAGATGAAAACCTAAATTAGGATGTGGGAATATGTGAAGGTGAGAAAGCTTCACTAACATTACCAGTTGGTTTGAAAAAAGCTACACAAGTGTAGAACAAACCCTTTCATTTTTTGTCGGTCATTTCTTGTGTCATTTTTAGCCCTGAAAATCAATGAACCAGAAACCTGTATGTTTTAGAAGAGAGGAACAGAGGAGACAACAAAGACAAAAGGTGTGTTATAGGTGAAGAGAGGAGAGAGAAAGACAGGTCTTACAGAGGCTAAAGGTGATAAGTTACTCTCAGGAGGCGCCATGGTTTGAAAAGGATCTTCTGCTGGGCCTTGACTCACTCTGTGTGCTGAATGGACTGGAGGCAGCCATTGTGCTCCAGTCAAAACCTTAGTATTGAGTTACAGCTGAACTTCAAAAAGAACACTTTCAGGGGTCTAGCTGCGGTTCCACTTCACCTGCTCACGAATCTCCTGTGTTCTTAGACCCCTGTCTTTTTTTCCCTTTCATTGAGCATTGAAAGCATGCTTCCGTTAGAAAACCATGCAAGCAATATCATCGGCTGATTTTGGTGTGGTCCAGAATGAATGCTAGGTGTGATGGGAATGTTCTAACACACTGGAGAAAGCTTGACATTTGAGAGTTTGAATGGTAGAGTCAAATGCTCATTCGAGTTTGGAACCCAGCAGGATTTCCAAAAGAGCTGTCTGAAAATCTGTTTATGCAAATTCATAAGCTAGGCTAAACCGTTCCTTTGTCACGTGGAGAACTGTTTTAATGAAAATAATATAAAACACATTCTTAATCTGTCTGAAATGTAATATGGAATCTTGTACAGTATGTCACAAAAGTGTTTTTTTTTTTGGGTGTATTTGCAGTTAGACTTTGTTTTGCTTTGGGTACACGTCACTCATTCAAGCATATCTTTGCGATATTTTTGGCCGCCTCCAAAAGTAAATATTTTCAACCCCGTGTCTAACAGTAATAAAAGCCCTGTATGATTTATTGATGAAGAATATATCAGTCTCACATCTTCCGTTCTTTTTCCCTGCAGGTGTGGCCTTATTCAGTTTACCGGCCAATTCACAGAACTGACATCTGTGGGCATGTGTTGCCAACCGCTGCGTTGGCTTGTTTGTAGATACCACAGAAAACATTCTCTGCTCCGCTCTGAGTCATATGTATTATCAGAGGAATGCTTACTGTAAACGACTCCGATTATGATCTTATTCAAGAGCGTTTTCAAGAAAACCACCATGCATTCTTCGGCAAGTAATTAGTAATTCAGCAAAATAATGCGGAAAAGTTTTAAATAGCATTGGAATGTTGTGGCGTTGATTCTCATTGGCCGAGTCATAACAGGGGATTGTCCCAGCGCCAACAGATCGAAACCTTATCCACAATTATCATCACAAACAAATGCTGGTTGCTCTCTCAGTAATGATGTCAGCCTATATGCAGTATGTTTTCTTTGAACAGCCATTTGTAACCTAGACTGGCGTCTGAATGCATGGGAGGGGCTAATTTCTAAGTATCAAATGTTTGCTTCGGTCAATGTATTATTCCAGCTAACAGAAGAATGTTCTCAGAACTTTGGCTAATGTTCTCTCAAAGTTCTCTCAACATTCTCAAAACATGCTTGCAGTAACGTTAGTAGAACTTTTTTTTAACGTTGTAAATCATATCACTAATGTTATTCTAAAGTAGTTAGTGGAACATTTTAAAAATGAATTGAAGAAGTTTGAATAACATTTACTAAACAAGCAATAACGTTACTACAATGTTTAAAAAACGGACCGTTTGAACGTTCCTAGAACTTTCAAAAGAAGATTTTTTGAATGTTTTTGGGAAATGTTTTCATAACTTACATTTGTTAGCTGATGACCTCGTTTTTACCTCTGGGTTGGATTTTATATAAAATCTTTTTAAGTGTTAAGTTTTTATAATTGTTTAATGTTTAGTGGGTCTGATTTCATCTGAGTTGTTGTGAGAATTCTGCTCCATTTGAACGAAATGATGTCACAGCTCTGTTCTGTCTGCTTGTATGAAACAGTCTTAATTCGGAGCTGAGGCTTCAACGTTCCTCTCACGCAATGAGGCCTCCTATGACACCCTGAGAGCAAGCTAACAGTGAGTAACCCCAAACATGCTTAACTGCTCCATTACACACACACACACACACACACACACAAACAGACTGACAGGCGGCTCTTTTTAGCGGGCTAATCCGCAGACTGACGAGAGGTTGAGAGAGTGACACGGCAGGCGTCTCGGACCTCCTCTGGGTGTGTGGGGGGATCTGATGATCCGCTTCACTGACCCCCACTTACCCCCAATAAATACATCCATTTGCACCAGAGGGATGCTGGGCCTGGAACCACAGTACCAGAGTTCTGACTACAAACTCACTAGACAAATTCTACAGATTCTATACAGGTGTGGCTGCGCAAAGATGAGAAGACAAGCAAAAGTTCTCTGGTCTCAGGAAAGTGAAAACCAGAGGTGTCATATTTGTGGAGTGTAGAATCTACAGTATGTACTAAGAACGTCATGGAACCCATCAAGAACCTGTTTTCCTGACTTTAAAAGTGAAGATCTTTAGTTTTTAAGTTAATATGAAGGAAAAGCCATAACCAATAGTGAAGAACGGATGTTTGAAGCCCATCTTGATTTGAAATTACGTGGAATATGAGATGCCGTACAGCCCAGAGGGAAAATTATACTTACAGTCTGTGTGCCGAGAGGCACCTGCAAAGAATTTTCAGGCGCGAAACATTCCATTTATTCAGTGACCTCACGGTTCACTAGAACATTCCAGGGGCACTGAAGTGGAGAATCCAGTCTGAAGTTCTAGAACAGTTCCATTTAATCAACATTCCAAAACCACATGTAAAGGTTCTCATATTATACCTTTGCTATATTAAAACATTCAAATTAGCGGAACATGTTACACATGGACAAATGCCACCGAGAAGTTCTTCATACAATGTAACAGTTTCTATGTGCACACAGAAAATACACATATAATCACAAGACCAACAGAGCTAGTCTATCATTACACATCCTTTAGTCATAGTAACAGAGAGAGTAACAGAGGGAATGAATCAGTGGCGTGGTCAGGTCTGCTGTTCGTGTGACTTCCCTGAGGTATCTGAGACCTGTGAAGATCAGAGAAGATATTTGGGTGAAGGCGTAATGTGATATTTATAGATTGAGATGCGTTGGCTGACCGCAGGGGGTCTCGTTGCCCTGACACGAAAAGTCACACTGAAGAACCGACACCTGGAAATACTTCTCATAGGTCAGAGGTCAAATCTGTTGAACATGAGTGACATCATCAACACATAAACATACTGACATCAGTCCGTGGATCTGAGAGACTGGGACACTGGGATTTTGTCCTCAGGCTTGGCCAAAGTCCAATTTAAAGCTGCAATCTGTAACGTTTGCCTCTCTGTCGCCATCTCTGTTTGAAACATAAAATTGCAGGTTACTTTACGCACACTTCATTACGTATGTTGAATGTCAAATGGAGTCAGACTTACATTGCTTGGGAAATCGGACCTGACAGCTCAAATTCTAAATCATTATTATAAACTTACTGTCGGGAATCGTATTGAACGCTAATCTGTCATGTGCTTGCAAGTCAAGTTGTTTTTCCACCAAGTTGTGATTCCTTTTTTAGACTTTGGCATCAAAAAAAAAGCACACATCAGGTCACATGACCTGACGGCCTTATAGTATAAAGAACCTGAAATGTACCAATCAAGACAAAAAAACTCAACAATCGTTCATTAATCACAAACTCCAATGAGCCACGTTTCCTTCTAGTGTCCTTGAATTCTGCAGTTGCTTCAAGAATTGCAGTTCTCTCAAACAATGAAAGGAAACATTAAAATGCATTAATAGCAGCCGTCTGTCTCCTGCAACAATAAAATGCGATAAGGAACCAGAAATAAAGAGGGCAGTTTAAATGTCAGTGGCTGAATTTAAATGAACAGCGCTGCATTAAAGATTTGTCATGACAGTTACATATTTTTAAACACTGTATTTTTAAACACTGAAACATATTAATAAGAACTGTTTCAGTGTAATATTACATATAATATTCATACAACATAAAGCAAGAATCATAATTCAAATAATATCGTGGCATTTGATCTAATCAACACAAAAGTTTGCACGCCAATTTATTTTGCATCCCCAAATTTGCATGATTATGTTTTGTTATATTCTTTCAGCATTTTGTTTTCTGTTTTCTGGGCTGTCTGTGGTCAGAACAGACTCGCATCACATTTTTGGAGTCTGATAATATCACGTATGAAAATGACATATGTAAACATGTTTGTAGAAATACAGCAGAGTTTAAACAACGGTCATACTGGAAAATCACTCAGGGTCTTTTCAAGCTTTGCCCTGATGATAGGGGCAGGACAGCTGAAAACAGAATAAAGCAGCAAAGTTTGTCATACCAAGTTAGGAAGAAAACATTTTACATGTTTCAACAAATGTGAGCTCGTCGCTGGTTTGTGTGTCATGGATGATAAGACGCATCGTTGTCTAAAGAATGCATTCGGTTATAAAATCAACAAGCAAAGTCTTCATCCAGAATTCGTCTGATAACCGCTTGTTCAGATGAACTTAACTCGACATGGGGGAAACAAGCCTGACCTGAAACCCACCCCAGTACTGTGGGTGACATTAGGGGGTGCTGCAGACACAGGCGAGGGACCCTTATTGAGTCTCCACAGCTCTCTGACAGAAACATCACCAGGGAAAATGTTCCTCGTGTCTCCAATGATGAAGAAATGTCAGCTTGACCCGCGCAGTCAGAGAATAACATCCCGGCTTACACGGAATGTTCTCAGAACATTGGCTAACGTTCTCTCAAAGTTATCAAAAAAACTTGTGCAGTAACGTTAGTAGAACTTTTCTTTAACATTAGACAACATATCAAAACAGTGTTAGTGCAACGTTCGTAAAAAGAATTTAAAAAATTTTTGAATAATGTTTTTATAACCAAACAGTAAATGTCTAAAACTGGACGTTCCTGGAACTTTTAACAATTAACAATTTTAAAATTTTGTTACTCAACGGATTATTTAGGGAAGCGTTCTTACAACCCAAAATTGTTCGCTGGGTTTATTTCCAAACACTTGATCTGCTACCAGAACGAGGGGGGGGGGCAGCTTCCTGTTTTTCTCCTTGGCATCAGAAACCCCCCATCATTCCTTTGCTATCTCTATTCCACCGCATCACGTAAAGGATGAAAAGATAAAGAAATGGACAGACGTGCGTTTCGAGGCGGGTATAATGACATCATTGTTTGGTAAACTTTTACACTACAGTCATTCATCAGCTCTTATCTCTGTGATTGTTACAATCTAACGAGCCACAGTCACTGATAAATCTCTTATAAACAAGCCTGAGTCACATATAACCTGAAATCATTTATACTTCACATAACAAAATTTAAGGTGAATTTAAAGAACTCCATTACGATTCTTCTCAAGTCTTGACAGTAATTTTATCGACACATTCAGCTGTATTCTCAATTACATTACTTACATTACAGTCATACGAATTGTGTGTGTGTGTGTGTGTGGGGGGGGGGTTTACTTAACCATATGTTGGGGACAAATGTGTGCCCGTAAGACAGCCAAACCCGACTAATCTAAGCAATTTATTTTGGGGAAGTCCTCATTTGTAAAATCACTATAAAAGTACAGTAACTAGCTGTGTTTCAAAACAATAGAAGTCTATGGAATGTCTCCATTTAGACAGATAAGTAAATGTGTGTGTGTGGGGTTATATCATTTTAGACAAAACAATATACACTCTCCAGCTACAGACAGGAACATACGCTGGACCAGGTTCAAGCTTTCCAGAAACTTGGAAACACCAGAACAGCGAGTTTGGTGAGCACAAGAGCTCCTTTACTGCAAATCTTAATGATTGTTCTCCAGAGTGAAAACAATCCGGATTCTTCTGTCCTGCGCTTTACACAACCCAAATTGTTCTATGGTGAAACAGCTGGTGGATGGTGGCGGGCCGGGCCGGGCCGGGTGCGCGAATCCGTCTCCATAACATGAAACGGCAATAACAGGAACTACTAACAGGGCCCTGCAGCCGAGCAGATAAGGGCTGAGGTGACTTAAGCCTAAAACCGTACTGTAAAACTCTGTTACGAAAACAACAAGCCCGACTGGAATGCCAAAAATGCAGGCAATAAAACAAACACAGACATACTTCAAATAAAACTGGAGAAATTACAGAAAATGATACACGGAGAGGTATAGTCATCAGCCATTCCAAAGAACTTCGTGGATTTTTAAAGCTTCAATCTGGGGCTTTTTTCGGTTAAAAATAAATTTAGTGTTCAAAACGAAATCAGAACCACTCCATAGATTATTCACAGCCTGTTATGTCTCATAACCATGTAAAATTCCTAAAGATCAACATGAGATTAAACAGCATGACAGATTAGAAGGATTAGCAAGGTTAGCAGGAATTTCAGACAGTCTAAACTTACCGCTTAATTATGTCATCAACAACCATATCAATTATATCATAATTCCAAAGGTCAATGGAAAACAAACAAAGCCAGCATGCGTGGAGTGAGGTTTGCTCCCAGACTTCATGCACTTATTAACAATAAACAATATCTTACAGTATTGTGTTGACATCCTGTTTTGAAGCACGCATCATTTTGATTTGCCAGTGGCCAAAATGAAATGTTATGAAAACTGCAAAAATATTTGAATTCTAAAATGATAGTTATCAGCTATTATCATCTAAACAGGAAACGCAAACAGCGACAGCAACATAACCTCATCTTATGTAAGTGTGTTTTATCTCACAGCTCATCATGGCCAGACAAAACTGAGGTCGACAGTCCGTCTCATAAAGACTCATGATGAATAATCGCCCATCTGTGTTTGCCTGAGCAACGCTAATGGGGCTTTTGAAATACTTGTTGTAAACAAAACATAAATTTGCCCAGACCTGCCACATAAAGTGTGTGACCTCGCCTTCATCACAAATTTAGATGAATCACTAAATATAGACACAAGCAATCGTTTGCTTTTGAGCTGCAGTCATGTGACACTACACACAACAGGTAAGATGGTCAAGCGAGGGCTTGTGTGGAGGGGCTTTTTTTCTGATCCCCTCTGCAGTTCTTCAGTAACATGCTCGTATCAGCCGTTCTGTACAGAACAATATCACAGAGTGATTAAACAAATCGCATCTGCTCTTAATAAAATTCTCTAAACATTTGAAAATATTTCCAATGTATTTTACAGTGGGGTTCAAAAGTCTGAGACTACTTGAAAAATATGTTCCTTTGTTTTTATTTAAAACCTGGAAAAATGCTGATAATATGAACTCGCTTTTTAAATAGTGTAGTCAAACTTTTATATTTCACTGTATTAATTTATTCATTCGTTTGTTCATTCATTCATCTATTTGAATAAGTTGAATAACATGAAATCTCTGTGCTACACCTGTAGCAGCACAGCTAGGAAAGCGTTTGCCAAACCGCTGGAACACTGACAGATTTTTCCACTTGGCATTAGAAACAACAGGAAACCACCTTTGAAATCAATTCCAGAAAATTACATTCTAATGCAGAACAAACAGAAGGGTTCGACCAAACTAACACTGTGTTCATTTCTGTCAGAACAACATCCCTCTCCTGACGCCTGCGTTTGCCTTTGTGTTCTCTGCTGTTTGTGAAGTTTGCCCTGAGAAGCAACTGAGATCTTTGTCATTCTCTCCATGTTTGATGGCTGTGACACTTACACTGGTTTCCAGCTCAGTTTAGGGATGTTAAGCATGTTGCTAACTGGGAAAGTTCTCAAAATGTTAGCTAATATTCTCTAAAGGTTTTCTCAAAGTTCTGCCAGTTTTGCGGTTATAAGAATCAGAACACAACGGGATTGTAATGTTCTGTGTATGTTAAGTATATTTCCAAACAGGTTGATACAGGTTCAGTTGGATCATTTGTCTACTCTACTGATCCTGGACAAACAGCACATGTACAGTGTTCTGTTGACAGCTGTATTCTGCTGCATGTCTCACAGCTGCCTGTGTACTGTCACACATTCTTGCGATTTTTGTTTTAAAGCTAAAATCTGTCGTTTATTTTTGGTTTACAATGAACAAAAATCAGTTAATGAGCAAGTAACAGATCATAACAGATCAGTGTTCAAAACGGTCTCCTTACCCACATAAGCAACAGTAAGTTTATAACTGAATAATTATAGATTTAGATTTGTAATAGATTATTGATATATAATTTGAGCTGTTAGGCCCGGTTTCCCAGGAAATGTCAGTTTGTGATGTCCATCAGTGGACTAGTAAGGTTCCCTAGTTAATCTACCATGTTTTAAGCTTTAATAAATCAAACAGCAGCTCATTAAAGCTGATTAATTAAGAAATACCACATGCAGCCTCCGCATGGTTTTTAACATGCTTGCCTAATGTTTCTCCGAGGCTTTGATTCTTTGAAAAGGCGTGTAGAGGCAACGCTCCCTATAATATCTGGTATGCAGAACATGAAGCATCTCAGAGGACCAGCGGGCACAGAGACAGCGCAGCACACAACAGCAGATACCAAACCAAGTTCATCATTTCAAACTGGCTGACCTGCGACACCGCATCCGCAGGCTAAACAAGCAGCATGCTACTGCATCTGTGTCACAATGACGCACCAGCTAGATGGTGGTTTTGAACGTGGGCCCAGATTTCACCTCACACCCTCTTGTGACATCGTGGATGAGCGCGTCATTTGCAGAACCAATGCAGAGGTTACGTCTGGAGGTTTAGGCCTCAGGATCTATAAATATTTGTTGAGACCATGTCTGGTTGCATAGGGGATTACGGAAGCCAATCTCTCTGCACGCTTCATTCCAGGCAAGAGTCACGCCATCTAGACTGCATGCGTCAGGGACGGCGCGCTGCAGCGTTCACGGCCATTGCCCAAAGCGCCACAGGCATGACTCGCGCCTGTATGCGGGACAGTAAGTGTGAAGTCACGAACACCCACATGTAATTACTGCGCGACACCTGCCAGTCAGAACGTAATGCGTTGGAGCAATGCATATATGCACCTGACCAAAACCAACATGCGCCGCAGCTCCTTTTCACAAACGAGCTTCCTAACGAGGTTTTAATGAGGAAGAAGAAAAGAAAACAAGCATAAATGTACCGAAGAAAGAATAAAACACAAACAAGCACATGTAGAGAACGAAAATGCAAAATACAAGGTTTGAAAGACAAAAGAAAGATAGAAAGAAAAACAATTAGCCAAGAGAAAAAATGAAGAGAATATTATAAGACTCGAAATTCTTGAAATATCAAAGCTTAAAGCAAGCGAGAAGAAATAAATAAAGGAGGAAATGTTCATATCACATCTAAGATTTCTACCAGCATGTTTACTGCAGGGCTGTAGCAACACGTCTTGCATGGCTGTCTATGCACTATTAGCTAAAGCAAAGAGGGGATGTTTTTCAGCACGTTATCATCGAGTGAAACCAAACTGTCAGGGTGACACGAGGAGACTTTTTCATCTCGTATTTTCATGAGGGCTTGAAACATTTCACCTCAGCTTACTGATCTTCAGCACAGCCGGCAGACGTCGCCGTGCTGCATCCAGGAAACAGGAAGTTTTGCGGCTT
>JAZGTI010011859.1:0-16245 GCA_036877585.1 Botia kubotai | reverse complement strand
TTTCGGTTAAAAGATTCTGTTGACTATTTTGATGAAATGTTTACATCCTGTCAAAATGAAGGCTTGTTATTTCTTATGCAATGCTATTTTCATGTATATTGTTGCTTTTAATTATGAAAACATTTATACAAAATCCTTAAGAAAACTTTTTTATTTCGTTTAGCGTCAACAATAGTAGCAGGCGGAAGTAAATGCACTATTAGAGGTTCGAAGTCTGTTTAAAAGAATAAAAACAACATGCTAACTGTACCTTGGCAGTCTTGTCACTTACTAAATGTTACTAAATGTTACTACATGGCACATCACATTTTTTATCTCTGTTTATCTGTTAAATTGTACATACCATCTTAAATATGAAATAATCTTACAAACAGTAATATATAAAGTATATGCAATTTGTTTAAGTGATACAATTAAATTGACACTATACCCAGGAATGCACTGCATTGCGTAAAAAGACAAATTCAATCAGGAAGGGTGATAGGGACATTAGAAGAGGCGGGAGAATAAAAAAGTTGTTGGTTTCATGTCAACACCCAAAATAAACACCATGCAGTAACAACAATCAAGTAAAAGCATTAGTATTTGTAATTAGACACCAGATTTGAGCCACAATGGCTGCTCAATACTGATTTTTAATCACGCCGTAATTTGCTGTATGTCAAGTTGTAGTAGTTGTGGTAACTTCACCAGAAACACATTTGTCAGTAATGGGAGGGGCCGAGAGCAGCTGGAGGGCTCAGCAGTGATTGGCTGTCTTTCTCTAACTTGGGCTGCTTTGCCTTTTTTAGCCGTCCCCCAATGAAGTGAATTCCATCTCATTGGCAGTGTGACAGGCTGAGACAGTGGCCAGCAAATGGAGATAAGAAAGAGGCCATAGACCAATGCAGAGCATAGAGTAAAGTCACAGACGTCTCTGCTGGGTGTCTGAACCCGTGTCCCTCCAGTGGTTAATGCAGTCAATTACTGTTCATGACAAAAAACACAATTTAGTTTTGTAACAAATAAACACCAAATTCAATAAACATTTGTGTTTTAGGAGGGGAGTGTCATGCAACTAAAAAGTGTTAAAAGTGTGAATACTGTTTAAAACTCTTGAATTGTTACCTGCTTTCAGTTTCATTTTCCTGGAACACATGTTTAAAACATGGAGAAAAAGTTTGAGGATTGATTTTGTTTTATTTGAGTTTTGTTTGTGCTTCCAGGTTGTTTTGGGGTTTGAATATATAATCCTATATGTTTCTATATCTATAATCTATATGTTTATTCACTCTTTATTGTTCAGTGCTTAATTAAAGGTAGTATAGGCTAGCAATGGCTTTAAAAGAGAGACTAGTAATGGCTTTAAAAGCATAAGATCCCGCACTCTCTTCAGAGCACTCTCCTTTAATACACATGAACGCGCTGATGGCTAAGGATTGTGGGAGGTGTGCAGATACATAGTTTGACAGGCAAATGGGACATCCTATCATTGTATTCGGGCCAAATGCAATGATTGGATGAACAATTTATTGTCTGTCTTCTACAGAAGATATATATTTTTACTTAGTGATTGCTATCAGGATTAACAAAAACAAAAAATGTTTTATGAAAAATTGCCTTCCCTGACTTTAAAAATAAATGTTATCTTCTTCAGAAAATTGTATCATTTATTTTACATTTTCAGTCTGTTTATTCAGCTCAGGTTCTTTTTTTAAAAATCACAGTGATTTTCACTGAAGTCCCCTTCAGTCAGTTATCATACACCTGTTGAACACAGGACACACTGAATAATTCAAGCTCTGATGTTTCCTCAGGACAGTCTGAAGCCTGCCTTCACTGTGGCCAGTTTGCCGGGCACCAGCAGCTCTCAGACCAGCGTCCACACCACCTCCACCAACCTGCAGGTCAGCAGTGGACCTACCTTCCCCATCACCAATTATCTGACCCCCGTCTCCAGTGGAGGGAACAGCAACTCCACCAACGGGACAGTGCTGAAGAGCACGGGAGCCTCAGGAGGAGTCATGCAGCTCCCCACTGGAATTACCGTCATGTCAGGTGATGTTTCTGGTATCTCCTGTGCATGATAACTCCTCCTGCTCCTGTCAGTCTGTCTTTTATGAGTAGGATAGGTGGGTTCTGGATTAACATCTGTTTCAGACAATCAAGTTTTAGGTGTACATGCTGGGGGAGTTTGTTACCATCAGCTTTTTATTCTGCTACAATACACTAATAGATTTTAATGAACTAGTAGTTTTGGCTGCTAGATTTGGTGCTAGAAGTGTTGTTATTAAGGTTTGTAATGGACTAGTCTGCTGTCCTGCTATTCGGTTTAAATAACATTAACCTGTCTATAAGTGAAGGTTGAGTGTGTGTTGTGAGTTTGAAGGTTTGCCTTTAATTTGGATTGTAGAGGAGTCATTTGCATGGGCAAACAAAAGGTTTGGCCAGACTCTGCCTGTAATCACACATGAATATTCAGTGAGGTTTAACTGTCAGGATTCAGCCTGTTCTCAGTACAGTGTGAGTGAGTGTAGATTATATTTGTACCAGCTCAGATATTTCTGGTTACTGTGATCTGAGTAGTGTTTGCAGTTTGACTGTTTTACTGCGAGCGTGTCGTTTCCTGCATCAGCTCTTTGAGTTTGGGCATGCAGGCAGGCGGCCTGTCAATGTGCTCAGAGTTGTCGTGTCCTCTTATACTAGCTGCTGTAAATTATCGTTGTCAGCTGAACACGCACCTGACAGCCTCTCTGTAACCTTGACTTTTGTCTTGTCCTGATTTTATTTACATTTGTTCATTTAGCCAAAGCGACGAGAGCATTAAACATTTTGTCCTAAGAAGTCTACAAAGCCACATTACAAGTGGATATTGTATTCTGATATTGTATTCTGATACTGTATTCTGATATTGTATTCTGATACTGTATTCTGATATTGTATTCTGATGTTGTATTCTGATATTGTATTCTGATATTGTATTCTGATACTGTATTCTGATGTTGTATTCTGATGTTGTATTCTGATATTGTATTCTGATATTGTATTCTGATACTGTATTCTGATACTGTATTCTGATGTTGTATTCTGATGTTGTATTCTGATACTGTATTCTGATACTGTATTCTGATACTGCATTCTGATATTGTATTCTGATACTGTATTCTGATACTGTATTCTGATATTGTGTTCTGATGGTATTTAGATGGTAAAGATGGTAATAGATGAAACGATAGCATAATTCAAAGCAATTCATTCATGTTAAAAAAAACAGGGTATTTTTTATCACCATACTGTACACTGAGTGTGAGTGAAGTGCTCTCTTCTCGTATGTTTATTCACTCTTCTCTCTTGTTTCTCTAGACTCCTCTTTTGCCCCTGGGACCCCCACCATTCCTATGGGTTCACAGCAGCATTCACTCGCTCTGCAGAGTTCACCGGGTCAAAATCCCTCATCCACTCTGACCCCCCCCCAGCAGAACAAACAGGCTGTGTTCCGCTTGCCGGCCACCGTCTCTCACACGGGTGTGTGTGTAATTATAGCACATAGCACAAGTTCATGAATAAGCCAAATAATTAGTACAAGTCATTAGTACAAATGAAAAGAAAATTAGAAGTGTGTATACTACATGTGAGCAAGTTTGTATGTTTCTGTGAAGTCACAGTGACAGAATAACTGGGTGTGTGCTGAACAGTGAATGTCAGATTTTTTTGTATCTGATTTGCTCATTTCACAGTATTAGTGGTAGAACATCACTCATGTCAACTCCACAACAACTGTAATAGACAAACACTTGTGTGTTCTGACTGACTCTGTCAGGAAGTTCTGCAGCAGGGTGTTTGGTTACTCAGAGTAAAGCAGTTCGCACTCTTTGATTGACGTTTGTCTGTATTAGTTTGCAGGAAATGCAGAGACCAGGCACATACAAACACAGTGTGAACCACAATTACCTGACAGGCGTGTTGCGTTTGTGTGTCTGCTAGGTGCTGCTTTACCTCAACAGCTCCAGGTGCAGTCCAGCACTCAGTCTGGATCCATTAGCACCAACAACAGCTGCCCGGAGATCTCGCAGCCCAGCAGCATGTCTGCAGGTACAACCATGAATTTAATACACACGCTTTTGATCTGCACACACACATACACACACAATGACTGTCCTGATCTACACAAACACGATTCTTATATATACACACATACACACTCACTCTCCTGATCTACACAAACACACACTGTTCTGATCTACACACACAAACACACTGACTGTCCTGATCTACACACACTCTGTTCTAATATTCACACACATACACACACATTCTCCTGATCTGCACACACACATTGACCTGATCTACACACACACACAGTCCTGATCTACACCCCCTGTCCGGATCTACACTTAAACTAATTTTGTGCATTACTCAATCTTGGAGAAAAACGTCAGTTCACAATGAGTTAACAAGTTTATGCTTTTATGTTGGTTTTAATCTGCTTTTTGAAAGGTGGTTGTACTTTGAGTGTCTCAATGACATCTAGAGGTGAACACTTGTAAGTACAAGTGACTTAAGATCTCTCTCTTTCTAAGCCACAGTTAGTCCCCCAGCAACCATTGTGACATCACCAGTGCCCACCTCTATGGCAGGACACATGATGTACCCCAGCACCCACACAGTCATGTATCCGTCAGCCCCTGCGCTAGCAGACAGGGGTCTGGCGGTCCTTAACGCCTTCTCACAGGACTTATCTGCAATGCAGGTGTCCCAATCACAGTCTCAGGACACAGGTGAGTAACTCCCCCCACCCCCCTTCCCAGACATACACAGACAGAGACACACACAGACAGCAGGGACCAGTCAGCGGTCCCAATGAGGGAAATTGATTATTAAACATACTAAATTATGCTTTTTTCATTTATCATTTTTAAATGTAAAAATGTCAAAGTCATTATGTCTGTAGAAAAACCCCACAAGGCATAGAAACCGTGTGAACGTGTGTGTGTGTGTGTGTCTGTCTGTCTGTCTGTCTCTCTCTCTCTCTCTGTGATGTGTGTCTGTGTGTGTATCTCTTTCTCTCTCTTTCTCTGTGTCTGTGTGTGTGGTTCAGGTGTGGTTTCTCAGGTGTTCCTTACAGCTCCTCCTGGCACAGTTCAGATTCCTGTCTCTGCAGTGCAGCTTCATCCAGTACGGCAAGATCAGCATTTCACAAGTGAAACTCAATTTTCTCTCGTTACCCAGCATGCATGTGACTGCACTAACACACTGAGTGAATCTCCTCTGGGTTTTGCAGATGTAAAATACCTTTAATTTACAGCTACTCTCTTTCAAACAAATGATTTGATTTGTCTGACACTGAAAATTGACATTGAAAATTGTATTACATGACAAACATGGTGACATCTCAGTTCTCAACCTTGGTGAGCTGCTTTACTAAATTACATTGTCTACAAACTACTGACACTGCAGCAGATGGACCCAACATTTGTGGGTGATATGCAGTTTTTTGCAGATATTATATGGTCTCTTAGCAACATGCTAATGTCAAACGGTTAAAATTGTTAAGTCTGTAAGCATATGAAGGGTGACATTAGTGTCCACATCAACTAAGGTTTAGATAGTGACTGTGCTACAATATGTACAGTAGGCAGCAGATAGTGACTCTGCTACAGTATGTACAATAGGCAGCAGATGGTGACTTTGCTACAGTATATACAGTAGGCAGCAGATGGTGACTCTGCTACAGTATGTACAATAGGCAGCAGATGGTGACTGCTACAGTATGTACACTAGGAAGCAGATAGTGGGCATCTCACTAGGGTTTGGACCAGATGTCGTAATATTCTCAGACGCTGTGATTGATTCTGACTGTGATGTTGGTTGAATTTTAGTTTGCTTTGATCACTTCAGTGCAGGTTTGGTTATGTTCTCATGGATTAATGGGTTGAGTTTTCTGCTCTACAGGTGGTGATTGGTCAGCAGTCCAGCAGCGGTAACCTGATGGAGCTGCTGGTCGTCAATCTAAATGCCTCACAAAACACCAAGAGTGACTGACAGCGCTGTTTACAAACGGCTTTCTGCTCATTCATATTCATGTGATAGTTTCTACTGTAAGCAGCTTGAGAGAGTTTTCTAACCCACACTGCTCTCAATAAGATGAACTGGGATGTCCTGTTTCTCTTGTGTGTGAATGCAGGTAATATTACTGTTAGGAAAGTGTTGCCAGCCATGCAGCAATTCCAGATATTCTTCTTTTGAGTTTAAGTTGTGCTTCTGTAAGAAGTATTGATCTTGTATTTAAGTTGTGTGAACATTTGGCTCAAGGGAACACAGTCCATTCTGTTCATTTAACCTTGAGTGAAAAAAGGACAAAATAATGCTTGGAAATGTACATGGCTTCTATATTTTTTATTTGTTTTTCCTTTTTGTGTGATGACATGTAGCTGTTTTATAGATATTTTGTGTACATTGTTACTGTGGAGTGAACACACACTGCAAGTCGTGAACACACACACACCCGGAGCAGTGGGCAGCACGTTACTGCGCCCGGGGAGCAATTGGGGGTCAGGTGCCTTGCTCAAGGACAACTCAGTTGCAACCCCCCCCCAGTGCTGGAATCGAACCAGCAACCTTCTGATTACAAGTCCAACTCACTAACCAGTAGGCCACAACTGCCCCCAACAAATTGCAGTACTAGATTTTTTGTAATGCTATATATCAAAAATTGTGTCATTCTAGTGTCATGCAACATAAGTTACATGATTACCACAGGACAGTTTTGGTCTTTATTTTTTTTTAACTATTTGTTTAGTTTAGACTTGTTTACTTGGCCATGTTTACTATATAATATATGCTGAAAGACTCCCAGTATAAGAGATTTCAGATATAGGTTTGAAGTAATTTACGGTAAAGTTTTATGTTTTAAATGGTGCTTTTAGGATCTGGATCATGCTTGTTTGTATTCAGACAGGAAATGTTCACTTTTGTATTGGACAAAAAATAGATCTTGTCAAGATTGTGTCGTTTTTCTTTATAATATTATGTATTTGTTTACAAGTATTTAAATTCTTACAGGTTGTAACCACAAATTATAAATCTAATTTCTTATTGCTCTGGGTGTGACTTTTATCTGTGATGATGTCGTTGATTTCTAGAGCAACTGAAAGATGGTTAAACAACAGCCTCAAGGAGATGCGCCAAAGCTTTCTTCAAACTGTTCTTTGAAAAACGCTTCCAGATCTGTTGGTTAATCAAATGAATATAGTCACCAAAAGCCTGTGGAAGAAGCTTCCTCAGGTGAAGCAACAGCCACCAATTCCTTAAACAGAAGGGGAACATGTTAAATCTCTTAAATATAAACATCAAATTACAAAAACAAAAGTGGAAAAACACCAAGAAATAAAAGCATAAGAATAACAAATAATCTTCGATGATTTAAATAGAATGTATTCATTACTCAACTTTAAACGTACAATACTCTTCTCACAAACCAACTAATCGGACTGATCCAACACGAACTAACAACTTCGGTTTGAACCGTCTGACACCGGAAGCGTAACGCGCACGTGATTGGACAGAAGGTGCGGCTCCGGGGCGTCACTACAGATTGTGCTGCGGGCGCGATGCGAGCGTCGAAGCGTCAGTGTCATGTTACGTCACTGCAGGTAAACTGGAGTCTGATAACATTCAGCGGTCAGTCTGAGAACATCCAGCAGTACTCCAGTAGGTCGAGTTTGTTGTGGATAACACTGTCACTCTGTCTTTGAGCTTTTACACAGTGAGTTGATCAATTACTGAGGGAGTGAAAATAAAGTGCTTGATTGTGAATGAGAGGAACGGTAAATAAATACAACTGTTCTGTTTTGTTATCACTTTGTTTATTAGATGTAAACTGATGGTAGTGTCAGTGTTTATATTGTCGATTTTTATTATTGTTTGTGTTTTTATACATCTCATTTTGTTTTTATACACCTCACGTAAAGTTTGAGGGGAGACAGCTTTGATGAATGATGTTTTGTTTAAATGTCCTACAAACACATCGCCTGGGTGTTTGGTCATTTACTACCACATGGTGGCAGTAGAAATGAGAAGCTTTTGTGGGGGACTTTAGATACTGTTGGAATATAATTCTGTTTACGTTCGTATTACCTTTACTGTTTCTGCAATGTAAAGAATGAATACTGTTTGCAGTTTTAGTATGCTTTAGACGACCTAATTAGCCAAAACCTTTTCACAGTAGGTAGTATTCAGTGTGCAGTGCACAGTATGCAGTGTGCAGTATTCCATTCTGAACAGCACGTTCAGAAAGAAATGTATTCTTATTTATAATATTTTATAAAGGCATTGAAAGCACATCAGTACGTTTACTGTGGTTTGGTCAGACCTTCCTGTTTGGTTTTGCTTCTGCTTCCTGTTTGGTTTTGCTTTGTGAGCTCAACACTCACATCTTGAACACACCAGGAGAACATCTGCGGCTAACCCTGCCTGACGACAGATCAGAGTACAGCGAAGATCTGTTTTATTTATCAGTCATATGATTGTTTAGCAGCTTATTTAGAATCAGATCTAGTCTTATACTAAAATAAGGGCCTTTTAATTTTTTAAAGAATTAATCCTTGTTTAATCTACAGCAGTTGTGGTGTAATGTTTATTAACAGAGAAAATCATTTCAACACGTTTTTATAAAGCTCATTATTGTGGATACAATAAGGTGATTTGGTGATTTTTGGCATGGCTGCTCTGTTGGAAGGTTTCTTGGCTATATTGACTTTCCTTTGACTTTTCAGTTTTGTCTGATGTATTGAAGCTGTCAGGCCATTGATGTGATGTCTGGGTTTTTCATCTCAGTCTGTAAATCTTGTCTGCCTGTTTCTGTGCATTCATCTGGATAAAGAGGATCAGTATTATTGACTGATTTATTTAAAAAGTTGCAAAAAACGAATAAATAATATTTGTATTCATGAAAATGTTCTGAGCAGAGTGAAGTAATAATAATATCAGCTCAGTCTATGTCTGCCTGTTTCTCCCTGTCTGTCTGTCTGAGGCTTGAACTGTCTCCTCATGTCTCAGTAGAGCTGCTTATGGCTGCGGGCATGCGTCTTTGACCAGCTGACCATGGACGGCCTATCTAATCTAGATGGACATATTTACCTTGATCCACTGCCTTAGGAAAGACTGTGTGTGTGTATCTGTGCATTGATTTGTGCGTGTGTGTCTGTATTCTTGTGTCTGTATTGTGTTTTTCTGTGTATGAGTGTCAGTGTGTGTCTGTATTCTTGTGTCTGTATTGTGTTTTTCTGTGTATGAGTGTCAGTGCGTGTCTGTATGTTTGTCTGTGTGCGCCTCACATCACTGCTCTTTTTCTACAAACATTATAAAATCATTTCTTTTATGTTTGTATTAAGCATTATTAGTTTTATGTTTCTGACTAATGTCTGTTTCTGATCACCCTAACTGATTTTAATCTGCAGTAATGATGCCTCACTGCACATTAAGCCTTATGTTATATTCATTTTTAAAACACACTTAGAACCACAGTGACATTGTAATCAATTGCTTAGAAAAAAGGTTTAACCAGTTTCTCGCTTGCATGCACACACACACACACAGTCTGTGCTCATGTTTCTTGAGCCTGTAGTTCTGCTGGAGAACGAGCGGTCCCACCCACTACACACACATACACACACACACACACATCATCTCCCCCTCTTCCAGACTTCTGCTTTCTCACCACCAGCAACCGTGAGCAACACACAGAGACGTGCCGAAGGTTCTGCTTGCAGATTTTCAGCTTTCAAGGATTCAAATGTGAGCCACCTTATGTCTCCTTCACATCTCTTTATTTGCTGTCTTCTCAGCTGTAGGTGTGACGGGCATCTTCTTTCTTCTGCAGGGCTGTTATTGGCTGCTGGTCAACACATGTTACTCTTCTAACTCTTCTCCTCATTGGTCCAATTTCTGCAGGTAAGAAATTCACCATGTCTGCTAAATGAATAAATGTAAATGTTTGATAGATTACACATCTGTTGTGTGTTGATTTCCTGTATTATGGATGAATTCCACATTCATTGTGTTGTTTGCAGATTCCCTTCAGAGAACTTTGTGAAATGCCTCACACACTCCAGTTTCTTTGTGTGTGTGTGTGTGTGTGTGTGTGCTTGTTTTTCTACCACTGTGGGGACCACTTGTCCCATGAGGATGTTAAAAGTCACACACACCTACATTGTGGAGTCAAGCCAGCGGTCTCTACAAGGGAAACTGACTTTGAAACATACTAAATGATGCTTTTTCTAATGTAAAAAAGCAGAAAGGTTTCTGTGAGGGTTAAGTTTAGGGTTAGGGTGAGGGTTAGGGAATAGAATATACAGTTTGTACAGTATAAAAGTCATTATGTCTATGGAATGTCCCCATAAAGCATAAAAATAAGTGAGTGTGTGTTGTTCTTTCCTTTCACATCTGGTTCTGATTTGTTTTTTTATTCAGGAACTCACAAACTGATTTTATGCATGAACTGCTGGACAAACTCCAAAACACAAGAGTCACTGTAACTAGCGTCTCTTATTTCACTGTATCTGTATTGTTGAGAGCTGCTTTATTACCAACAATTATTAAAGAAATGATCAGTGTGATGTGTGTGTGATCTCAGACTGATGGAATGACCATCTCTAATCATCCACACACAACATAAATAGGGCCTCTGTTTCCCTTTTCACCGGTCTGTCAGATGTGTGATGTTTTTGGAATGTCCCGCTTAGACCTACAATTAAAGCGCCAATTCACTCAAAAATGAACATTCTTTTTCTGATTCTCATTCAGCCCATACCTGAGTTTCTTCTCTATAGCTCACGTCTGTGAACATGTAGTGTTTGTAGCACTGAATTTGAAGCCACAAATGTTAGGGTTAGGGTGACTGACTTTTTAAGCATTAAAAAAGGTGACTCTCTGACTTGTCATGTAGTCTTGAAGTCTTCTCTCATCAGACAAACAAACATTAGAGCAGCTGAATGTCACTGTACAGAAAGGAGAAACAGATCGAGAAACCCCTGAGATCTCCAGCAATATGATGTCATGGAAACACATCTGGCTCTGTATTCTGGACTCTTACTGTGTTTTAAAGAGGAACTACCTGCCAGTGTTCATTAGACATACAAGAATAGCCATTAAAATGTGTGTGTCACTAGGAGAATTACAGTTTCGTCATTTCAAATGTAACAGAAAACTTTATTTAATGTGTTGCTTCGTGTTTGTGTTGTTTATCTTTAAATTAAATGACTTATTCTATTTTTAATCCATAACATTCCAACATTTTGTGTCCAACATTTTGTAATTACTGTACTCCAATCATACATGAATTTAATATTTAGTTGTGGTTGTGTGACAGGACCAGATGCAGTCAGCAGATCAGACTGTGAGGATCAGAACATTCTTCACAGCAGGATGGAAGCTGTAGAGAAGGTGATGGTGTATCTACAATCTATCACAAGATCATACACTTCTGTTGCTCTATTCCTGTGAGGAAACGAACATTGTGCTGCTAAGATTTTAAGCAACTGAATGTCTCATTTTGAGGCAATGAAGAAACATCAGACTTCTGATCTGATCTCTTATCCCCCTGATTCCTGTCCCTATCTAAGCTCATTTTTGGCTCCTGGAAAGCATTTTTTTAAATGTAATGTTGAAATATGTCCTGGACAGTTGTCGCGATCCATGTGTCAATGAGCATTATATATTTATGTTATAAATATACATGATGTATTGTATATTTCTGATTATTTAGACGTGACTGTCGCTCACTCAATTCTCGATCTTGTCTCACATGTCTCCTCAGAGGCTGGAAAATACGGTACAGACACTGGAAGCTGAACTGGCGGTTCTGCTGGATGCTATTGAGGCTCCTGAGTGGCGCCCACTGCTGGCTCCTGACAGCGGTGCTCCACTCATTGACATACTGGAGGAGTGACGCAAGTCGTACTGACTGCAGGAGATACAATTAACATCTCGTGATGTTCTGAACACTGCTGGATGAAAACGCCTCGCTCATACTTTGTCAAAAACTAAAATGTTTTTTGCAGGTTTAACCACTAACCCTAATCCACTACGATTTTACACAACAGCCTTTTTTGCTTTTTGCCCTTTATACTTAACATGATTAGCATGTTCTTTTGTAACTTTTCCAGTGTGAACTTAAACTTGTGAGGTCAGATGAAAGCAGACAGATTTTGACCTTTCAGAGGATTTGAGATAGTGTCTCTGTGTGATTTTTTTGAGAAAGCAGCAGCAGATTATGACAGGAGAGCGTGTTGTATGGTCACGACTGTATAGATTACCGTCTTATTTGAGAAAGCATTCAAACCACTGACAGAATAAACAGACTACAAATCAGTTTATTAATATTTGAATGATCAAAACAATCTATGGGTTGACTCTTAAATGTTCAAGAGTATCTAGTAATACAGACCATGTCATTCAAATAATAATGTAAATCGTGAAGGCCTGACACAGACACACATCATAAAACCACATGCAGGTTTGTGTGTGCGGGGAAGCGTCGTACAGCACACTAGAACATGCAGTAGTTTGACTTCACAATGCAAAGTTTCTCAGATCACACTGAATCTCCTCACGGCTTCTGTGTTTTGCACTAACTTCAGAATCATTCCATGCTTATGAGAATAAACGCTTGTTACAAATGTTACAGTTTCTATTGGCTCTATGCACTAACCAGCCTCCACACGCACAATATATACATTTATATTTAGAAATTGCTGTATGTAAATGGTACAAAAGCTTTGGCATATCTGCCTACAAGTTGTGCCGGCACAATTGAGAAGAGATTTTGAACACCACTGTATGAAGACTATGCTTCAAAAAACCTTCGTGTTAATAGCAATTGATTTAATCCTTCATCTTATTTTTCCTATAGTTACTTACATTAGCATATCCACTTATGACTGGAAATGTGTTTTAGTGTTTGACTATGTACACCAGTGTTCTGATGCTACACACCTGGAGAAACTATCATCACCATAAAATATTCCTAGAAGTCGTACTGAATGATGCTACGCTTATCTGCTGGGAAACTACTGAAGCCACATGAACACAATCCCCAACAAATCTTAGTCTGTTAGTCATTAATAAGCTTAAACTGTCCTATAAAGTTAAGGGTTCTATACGCAGCCGAGATTATAAAGTTTACAGCAATAAAAAAATCTTCAGTGAAGTGGTAGATTAAGTGTCTAACAGTCAAAATGTAGTTTGGCAACAAAAAAAAAGCAGCAAAAGAAAGAAATATGAACAAAAAGGGGTTATAAACAGCTGCTAATAGTGTCATGGTTTTGCAGACTGACCCTCAAATGTTTGTTTTGTACAATCAGTTCAAAAATCATCCCTACAAACCTCATGAGTTCAGATAATGTTTGTGACCTTCAGTTTGTCCATTAGCACTAACATTTACGTTTATGCATTTGGCAGGCGCTTTTATCCAAAGCGACTTACATTGCATTATACTATACATTGTTTCTGAGTATGTGCAATCCCTGGGATCGAACCCATGACCTTGGCGTTGTTAACACCATGCTCTAATCACTCAGCTCCAGGAAAGCCTTAAGGTAATTAACAGTTTATGCTAGTGCATTCCTAATAATGGACCAAAATAATGTTTTGCAAATATACTTTAAATGTTCAGTCTTTCCAAAAAGAGCACAGATATTGTCACACATAAAAGATTTGATCCTTGTCTTAATGTTAATGTCTCTATAGAATAAGAATGTCCTTCTGCAGAAAATAAGAGTAAATTAGTAAAGTAGTATTTCAACACAGCGTAGAAAACTCTTGATGTCATACTGTAGGTGTCCATGGTCTTAAACTATATGAACACAAACATTTACACTCAGTGGTTTTTATACAGTAAGTGTCTGACAGCGCAGCATTACGCTGTTTCAGTATGTGCATTCTTTGGGAGTCGAACCAATGACTCTGATGTTGCTATCACCACACTGTACCACTGTACCAATGCAATGTAGAATGCATACGTAGAATATGTAGAATAAACACTGGTTGTGCCTGGTGAGTGGACATCACATATTTAAACTCAACATTAAATGAAAACTAACCCTGTGGAGGATTCAACAATGCATGTTATTTTGATCATTCATAAATATAACTGCCTTCATATTTTATTAGCCTCTGAAATCATCTGATCAATCATTAACCTGATCAGACTGAACCAGGAAGTCAATAATCAGTCTGCATCTAAATATCCTCTTTTGGCTGTAATTCTTCATTTGTTCTAAATGTTCAATAGACTCTAAAATCTAAATGTACATCTGTTGAGATGATGTTGCATAGAAGTTTACACTTATTCTAGTGAGCAACCTACAGGCAACATACAGGCAACTAGTCTGGAGACAAGAAATGGGTTGAGACTGTTTGTACACCTGCACCGGTTCACCTGTGTCGTCGAGGCCACTCAGAGGTCAGCTCAAGTCTCTGTACTGTCTGAGGGATTGTAAAGGCACGGTGAGTCCAGCAGTGGGCGCTAGCAGCTTCCTGGAGATGAACAGACAGAACCGCACATGCTCAGTTTGGAGGTTTCGGGTTCAGGCTCTGTTTCTTCATCTTCTGTTCCTCCTTCAGCGTCTGGATCTCCCTCGTCTCCCTCCGCCCCCTCTCCCTCGCCGTCACCTCCCATAACACTCTCATCCTCCTGCTGACGCTTTAGCCTGAACACAATACAATCAAACCGACATCAAACATATCACACACACTGTACACACGCACAAGTTCTCACACACACACACACAGTCCTCTCACACACACACATACAAAACAGCATGTGTACTTTCAACATGGTATAGTGGATTTTAATTTATAAACAGCATATTCTCATGTATTCAAATGTACTCATACTTAAGACTGGTGTATTCAAGAAAGTTCGACATGACCTTCATGTGTATGTGAATTAACCACATAATTATAAAAATAAAAATAAATTTTTTTCTTTGAAGTTGCTTATTAGGTACTTTCTGTTAGCTGAAATAAAATGACTTGATTGTTAGAAAATGACTTCAGCTGTGCTTTGCTGTGCAAAAGTTAATGATTATCTGAGAAAATAATGAGAAAATGGTGGAAAACTAATGGGTGCCTGCCCAAAAGAGAAAGTGCGATACACACCTGTTCATGAGATCTTTTAGATGGCATAAAACTAGGAACTTAGAATGAGTTTGTCAGATAATTTGCAGACATCTCAGCTTTGTTGTCTTGTACAATAAAGTTTAAAAACTTGAAATCTTTGACTTGAGTATTTTTTAAGACTGAAGTGATTTACCACAACAATGGATACACACAAAAACAGATATATAAGTAAGCGAGGTATGACTGCAGCAATATCCTAGAGATTATTACTGCATTGTTTCACCATGGTAAATCCCACTTACTCCACACAAACTGCAAACATACTGCCTTTAAAATACAGACAAACAACAAAAGAAACAAACAACATTTTCTACATTTAAAGAGACACACACACACACTCTTTCAAAATGTAGTGAGCTACTGAAACGTTCATGCACTATACAGACTGAAGCTAAGACTTCAGTGATACACGTGATGCTGCGGAGTGTCTGATCTAACATCTTACTTCTCACGGTTGAAGATCATGAACTCTTGTTGGACAACTTCAAGGCACTCCTGAAGATACTCGTTCTCCTGAGAGGAAACATAACAACAACAATATCTTCATCACTGACAGCTGTGACCTCACACACACACACCTCTCTCCCTTCAGCTGATGTTCTGTCACACCAAAATATCTTCAGGAGGAGCTACAGGTCCTGACGACACCTTCATCATTTAATCATGGAGGTAATAATGTCTGTATCTGCAGACCAAAGAAGCTCATCTTCAGAGGAAACTGTCTGCGCAGACGGTAACGCAGCCCTGCAGTCAACTGCCTTCACGTCAGATCCTGATCTGTCACTTTGAAGTGCTTCTCAGATCACAGCTAACTGAAGAGATGATGACTGCAGGGCTGCGTTCACTCCTGCACAGACTCTTTGCTCTGAAGATGAGTTTCTGTGAACACACTTCATAGTGACTGATCATTATCTGATAATTACACAGAATGAAGCTGTATAACATGTCTGATGATCTGATGATAATCCTGCAGTGTGTCAGAGTACAAGTAACACTTCTGAGAGATAAACACACTGAACATGTCTCTCTTCATACTCTGCAGTGTGTCAGTCATGAGAGCAGATAACACACTTCTGAGAGATAAAC
>JAZGTI010011858.1:0-16245 GCA_036877585.1 Botia kubotai | reverse complement strand
ATGATGGGTGTGAGTGCGACGGGACGGTAGTCATTGAGGCAGGACACAGGAGACTTCTTTGGCACGGGGACAATGGTGGTGGCTTTGAAGCACGTTGGCACAACGGTGGTGCTCAGGGAGATGTTGAAGATGTCTGTGAAAACATCTGCCAGCTGGTCTGCGCATCCTCTGAGCACCCTGCCAGGAATGTTGTCTGGGCCAGCAGCTTTCCGTGGGTTGACTCTATGTAGCGTCTTCCTCACATCGGCTGCACCCACACCGGCTGCATCTGAAAGCACCCTTACAGTCAATATAGGGAAGTGTCACTTCCTACAGCCAATCGTGAGATTTTTGGGACACCAGATATCTGCCGAGGATATAGCCACCGACCCTAACAAGATATCTGCTGTGAAGCAGTGGCCAGTACCCACTACTCTGAAAGCTCTTAGGTCATTCCAAAGGTTCTGGGGGTACAATAGGAGATTTGTCTCTGGCTTCTCAAAAATTGCAGGGCTGCTGCATGATTTGGTCAACCAATGTCTGAGCGAGGGAGACACTGTGGAAGCAGGTGGGCTGGCAACAAGGGAGTACTCCTATTTTGCGTGGCTATTTTAAAGAGCAATTGGCCATGTTTCAGAGTCAAGATCCAGTTTGGAAGGAGTTCAGAATATTTTGGGATCAAAAGCATAAACCTGCAGACTTGGAGATGAAGATCCTTTCTAAATCTGTATGCAGTACTGTAAGCAGTGGACCTGATTAAGGGAATAGGAGGGATTGTTGTATCGTGTCGTATACAACAAAGTTGGAGTACGTCCAACTGCTACTCCCTGCCTGTTTAAGAACTCATGTGCTTGATAGTGTGCATGCTTGTATGGGGCACCAGGGTATTGAAAGGACATTGCAACTGCTGAAGCCAACCAGAAGGCTGACACCACAGTTATAGTTCTCTTGAGGGAGTGGTTTATTAAATTTGGGGTCCCGAAAGTGCTACATTCAGACCGGGGGGCAATTTTGAAAGCGAGGTCACTGCAGAATTGTGGGGTTAAAAATAGCCGTACCACCCCCCCATCATCCAATGGGAAATGCTCAGTGTTGTATGGTCTACACATACAACATTACCCCGCATTCAACAACAAGGTGTTCTTCTTTCTATCTGTTGTTTGGTGTGAACCCTCAGTTGCCGGTGGATGCATTAGTGGGATGAGAATTGGGGGCTGAGACGACTCATGACTGGTTAGCAGTCCATCAGAGACGGCTTAAAGGAGGCTCATGAACGTGCAAAGGCCTATGCTGAGAAAAAAGCAGCAGAGCGGATTGAGCTTTCCCATTATAAAGTGTATTGTCCCACAATTGATGTTGGGCAGATTGTATACCTGAGAAATTAAACTCTGGGAAGGAATGAAATACAGAACGCCTGGCATTCGACCCAATATCAGGTGATATAGGTTCAAGGGACTATTCATACTGTGGAACCGGTGGAAGGAGGTCCCATAAGGAGAGTGAATAGGGTGGATCTCAGACCATGCATGCACATTCCTAATCCATTGGCTTCCAAGAGGGGTGCTGAGAATAATCTGGAAGTGGATGAGGCTTCAACAGGGTATGTGGATGATGAGAGTTTGGAGGAAGGGATAGTGCTTTTGGAATGTACTGGGCCAAATGTCGATAAAAGTGTCACATGTACTGAAGCTGAAAATGAGATGGGAGCTTCACAGGTAGCTCCTTGTGATCCCACAGTTCCAACCAGTATAGAACTTGGGGAAGGGTCTTAAAAGCAAGGTGGGGTTCCTAGTTTGCCCACGCCTCGAAGGAGTACCAGATCTAATGTGGGTCAACATAAAAATCCACACCATGAGCCTAGATTAGCTCTTACCCACACTGCTGTTTCTCAGATGATATTCAATTTGGGAACTGTGTTCTTTAGAGAGGGGTAAAAGAGCTCAGAATTTCGTATACTGTCGCAGAGGACGTGGACAGGTCAGCAGGGGAGAATGTAACTGGATGATATTAGAGTGTGGGGCACGAAAAGAGTGTACTGCCCCTTTAAGACAGCAGCTGCTAATGATGACGTGCTAAGAGTGCAATACCAAGATAAACCGGTTAAGCAGTGCATCAGAGACAAAGACAATAGTGTATCATCCTAGTTTAAATCCATTATTTATGTGAGTACATATAATGGTATTCATGTAATCTGCTGTAATACGATGTGTTTGTGTCATCCCGTGTATGTACAACATTATATTTGATTTACATGTAATTATGTTTAATTTGTATGATGAAAATGCTCACAGTTGCTCTGTGTTTATGTGTAGGGTGCCACTACCCTGTTTATTTGATCTTAAAGAATATTGTCTCACCCTAAACATGTGCCCTAACATTAGAAATAATTGTATATTCAGAAAAATTGACACTGAGTTTTTATCTGTTTTTGCTTTTTGATTATTTTCGTGAAACCTCTGTTTGGAGTTTAAACACTGTTATAGTGACCCCGTGGGGTGAATCGAAGTATTATCTTTGATGTAAGTTGAGTGATACTGAATTCTCACCTGTTATTTGTTGAACCATTGGCATTCCCAACGGCCTGTAAAATGCATGAAGAACAAATTGTGACCATATTTTTGATTTCAAAATCAGCAGTAGCTTGGAAGGCCACACCCTCCAAGCCCGATTATGAAGGCCATGCCCTCAAAATTGCTTGCTCTGCCAGCCCTGGGTTTGTGAGGAGTAATGTAATATGGAAGAAAATGGTGTACAAAAATGTAATGTGTACTTTTCAAGTGTAAATATCTAAGGAGTAGAAAGTAAAATGTTTTCTTTAAATTACTCAAGCTTCTTGGGCCTATATAATATGCTGCATGCCTGAATCACGTCTTCCTTCAGACAATTAGAATCTGGTGACCCTTCCTAAACCTATAAATAAGCATGATTTTACATGTCTCAGACACTGACGTACACTGAAAGGGTTCGGAGTCAACACCGTGAGGGTTACATCCAGAACTGAGACATTCAACTCTCAAATGTAAATTATTAATGTAAATTGACATATCGGTGCAATATGTCACATGCTTGTGTCACTGTTCACAAACAAGATAAAAAAGAACATATTAAACATTAATTAAAAGTTAAAATATTGTCAATATAACATGTGCTCTTTCAGTATTTTCTGATGTAAACTATGACTACAGTTTCGATGACAATGATTGAAAATGCACAAGGCTGTCCTATTTCTGCATGGCATATATCTAGTGACTGATGTGGGGGTTAAACAAGTTGAACAATAAATGTGCCAAAGACTAAGAAAAACTGTAAACACTCCTTCCACCTGTCATTAGTCAGTAAAAACAGGTAGTCCCAAACTTATGTTGGTTGGGTAAATGTTTGTACATTCACATGTACATTTATTCTTTTAGCAAATGCTTTTATCCAAAGCGAATTACAAAGAAAGAGAGCATCGTGAACTTAAGTGACATCAGACGCATATGAACTTAAGTGACATGCCAATGTTAATTTATTGGGTTTATTATGACGTCGGCCCACCCTTTGCAGCTATAACAGCTTCAACTCTTCTGGGAAGGCTTTCCACAACGTTTAGGAGTGTGTTTATGGGAATTTTTGACCATTCTTCCAGAAGCGCATTTATGAGGTCAGACACTGATGTTGGATGAGAAGGCCCGGCTCGCAGTCTTCGCTCTAATTCATGCCAAAGGTGTTCCATCGGGTTGAGGTCAGGACTCTGTACAGGCCAGTCAAGTTGTTCCACACCACACTTGCTCATCCTTGTCTTTATGGACCTTGCTTTGTGAACTGGTGCGCAATCCTGTTGAAACAGGAAGGGTCCATCCCCAAACTGGTCCCACAAGGTGGGAGCATGGAATTGTCCAAAATCTCCTGGTATTCTGAAGCATTCAGAGATCCTTTCACTGGAACTAATGGGCCAAGCCCAGCTCCTGAAAAGCAACCCCACACCATAATCCCCCTCCCACCAAACTTCACAGTTGGCACAATGCAGTCAGACAAGTACCGTTCTCCTGGCAACCGCCAAACCCAGACTCATCCAGCAGATTGCCAGATGGAGAAGCATGATTCATCACTCCAGAGAACGCGTCTCCACTGCTCTAGAGTCCAGTGGCGGCGTGTTTTACACCACTGCATCCGACGCTCTGAATTGCACTTGGTGATGTAGGGCTTGGATGCAGCTGTTCGGCCATGGAAACCCATTCCATGAAGCTTTCTATGCACTGTTCTTGAGCTAACATGAAGGCCACATGAACTTTGGAGGTTTTTGGAGCGACTGACCCTGCAGAAAGTTGGCGACCTCTGCACACTATGCACCTCAGCATTCGCTGACCCCGCTCTGTCATTTTACGTGGCCTACCACTTTGTGGCTGAGATGCTGTCATTCCCAATCGCTTCCACTTTGTTATAATACCACTATAGACAGTTGACTGTGGAATATTTAGTAGGGAGGAAATTTAACGACTGTACTTGTTGCACAACTGACATCTTATCACAGTACCACGCTGGAATTCACTGAGCTCCTGAAAGCGGCCCATTCTTTCACAAATGTTTGTAGAAGCAGTCTCCATGCCTAGGTGCTTCATTGCATACACCTGTGGCAATAGAAGTGATTGGAACACCTGAATTAAATTATTTGGATGGGTGAGCGAATACTTTTGGCAATATAGTGTATTTGTAGGAGTGAGTTGAGGTAGGAGGGTGAAGTCAGAGATTTAAGGGCCAGGGTCAGAGATTTAAATTTAATTCTTGTGGCTACAGGGAAACCAGTAGAGTGAGATCAGGAGGGGTGTTACAAGGGCTTTCTTCAGTTGATTGTTAGTAATGAATTTGTTGAAAAGTAGCAATATTTTTAGCAATGCCACAGTATACCACTCTTCATGGAAGTTTAATGGACATTGGTAATTTACCATTCCAAACATTACACACGTTCATCTGTCTTTAGAAATGTAAAAGATACAGCTACATGTATGTATGTCTTAAAACATACAGCTTTGCCTCTTTGTTGATCTTGCAGTGCTAATTAGTAATCATTACATTACATTAATTGATTTAGCTGACACTTTTATCCAAAGTGACTTACAAAGATGAGAGCATTAAACATTTAGCCTTAAGAACCAACAAGCCAAGACTACAAAGCTAAATTTACAAGCGGATATTGTTTTCAGCTACAAGAGACAAGATGAATATTTTTTTATTTTGGGAAAGAATGTCAGAGCATTATGGATTAGTCAGGTGTCTACAAAACAGGTGTGTTTTGAGCTGTTTTTTGAAGGTTTTGATGGTTTCAGCAGATCGGGTGGAGGCTGAAAGTTCATTCCACCACAAAGGAACAGAATAGGTGAATAGTTAGAATAGTTTTAGAGAGTGATCTGGTACCTTGTTGTTGGGGAACAATCAGACGTCGCTCGTTAACTGACCATAGGTGGTGGGAGGGGACATGTCTGGAGGAGTGACTTGAGGAGGGAGAGGAGGGAAAGGTTCCAGTGACTGTCCTAAAGGCAAGGTACTAATCAGTCACTAGTGCACAGTGGCTAAAGGTCAGTAAGCAGACCTCCCTGCCATAAATCACCCACAATGAGGCTTCCACACACCTCAGATAATTTCACAAACAAGCACTGATTTATTAAAAATTTACATTTTTAATTTTTTGTAAACAGGAAAAAAAAATTTTGGTAATGCTGCAATATTTTTGAGTAAAACAATATTTTGAAAACCAAAAACTTAATTTGTTCAATACAATGCTGTGTTTATTGTTAAATTATTTAAAAAAAGATAACATTTAAAATTTTAATCAGAAAAACAATGTTACAAGGTTTAAACAAGGGTGCCTCCACTCATGTGTTAGCCACATCAGGATCAATAGTTTGATTCCTACGGATAACACTTTGAATGCAGTGTAAGTCACTTTGGATAGCCACTATAAACCCAAACAAACAAACATGCATATTCAAATGCACGCAGACACACTCTTCTGCTGTTCTGAACTGAGATCCTTGTTGTTGATTCTGAGAGATTTGACAGCATTAGCTCACTGTCCGCCATGAACAGGCTATTCATTTCTTGATTGGCATTTCAGTTGATGTTGTCTGTCCATCAGTGTCATCTGTCAATGCTGTGCAGAGCTGCCTAAAAAACAATTTTCCTCCAGTTGTCCAAGAAATGGGATGATCTTAGCTTCAACTTTTTTGTATCTTCACATCAGCTTTGCCTTTAATTACTTTTTATTGAAAAGAACATTTTTGGGGACAAAAAAGGGCTGACCTTTTTTATCTGTCCTTGTATTCGTGTGAGTGTAATGATGACAAAATGGGATGTTAACTAATGATTAGCAGAAATGGTTGCAGTTAATTAGTTGGTCCTTCATTTATCGTTCCATTTGCACATTTTTGGAGCAATCATTATTAATTAGGGCCATCACGGCAAAAGGGGCGAGGTGGAACCCTACAGCCAAGTTAATCAGGCTGCAATGAAGGCTCCATTATGCTGTCGTGTCCCATTGGTCTGTGATCTATTAGCATTATCTAAAAGCAGTATCAGGATCAAAGAAAAAACTATACAGGATGTAAATGACAGGCTTTGATGAGGGTCACTGCTTATATAATTTTATGGGGTCACTGCTTATATAATGAAACCCCCTTTGCAGTTAGGTGTAGTCTTACGGTGTTGTCACATAAAAACTATTGCAATTAAGCTGGAGGTGGTTAATACTGGTGTCATTTAAAGCATCTATAATTTTTTGTTGGAACCCACACCACATTATTGCTTCCACTCCAAACTTTAAAACCATAAAGAAGTGAGAGCATTCCTCACTAATAACCATGACAAGGGCACGAATCTGCATGCTGAGAGATCAATGGATTTTCAGGAGCTTTGGTTTTATTAATGAAAATGACTGTGGATGTAAGGTGATATTTGCTAAAGCAGGTTATTGAGAGAGAAACAACCAAACACAGAAAATCAATTGCATAAATGAGAAAGATTACTCTTATAGAGCAGATATGAACATTAAAATAAACAAATCATTTTAAAGGAAATCAATCATATATGTAAAAAAGTAAACAGCCTGAATCACTTTGATCTCTCCTGTGGTTTGAGAAAACAAAGGTTTTTATTTGGCCATTGATGTTATGACAGAATGTTTTGCATGTGGAAAAATAAATTGGCTCTGGTTGTGCACTCTTTATTATTTACAGCATGGAGTTTCAGAACTGTGTATAAATTCCCTTATAGAAAAGACACATGAACTGTGCAAAACGTGATTTGCAAAAATGGGATCACGAGTGAAAAACTACATGTTTCACATGTGATTCCATGGGGTTATTGTGGGAATATACATGGGATTCTAACGGGTTCTAAAACACAGGGTTCTAAAACCACACATTGTACATCTGATCACATGAATTTCACCTGTGGAAAAACACGTGATTAAATGTACAATGTGTGGTTTTGAAATCCCATGTAAATTCCTACGGGAAACCCATTGACTCACATGTGAGTAACATTTGCGTTTTTTCTGTAAGGATTTAAATGTTAACAGACAAAGAAGCTCAGTATTTGCTCTTGTTAATGTTAATGAAAACTGTCAACTTTTATCTTGGGCTTTTGCTGGTAAGTGTTTCTGGCTTGGTACTGTATAGGTGTGTGTAACATCTAAGGTCCTTTTCAGCTTTTATTTTTTTGATACACAAAGCAGGTTTTTTTCATCGTGCTTCTACCACCAACCAATCCAGCTGACATAATTGCATCAGGGATTCAGAAATACAGACCTGTAATTTAAAGGATGAGAGCGAGTAAAGAGCCAGGGAAAAGAAATGATCTCAGACAGGTTTGTTTACCAGAAGCAGTGCACAGGTTATAACACCTTGACAAGACAAAAAGATAACACAAAAAGTTATTAGTAGTATAATTCTATACAACCTGCTTTGTTCAGAGGCTGTAAATTATACTTAGGGCACATAAATTCAATCTCATTGTCTAACGCTGAGCTGCAACTATGTAAATACTGCAGGTACAATTGCAAAATACAACTAGTATATCTCAAGAGTTTAGCCAAATAGCAACAAAGTGTTTGAATCATTTGAATGATTAGGAGACATTACAGATGGTTCTGTGCCCACTGGCCACTGATACTTCAATCACAGACATGCATAATTCTAGAGGGAGAGAGAGTGACATTAAGTGTCTGTAAATATTTGGAAACTTTATCTACACTTGAAATGTATGAATGTCATTACATTAAATAAAAACAGTGTAATCTCCCAACAAGTGCCGTTAAAGATTTTCTTAGACAACAAACTAAATCAAAATTAATTACAATAATAAAATGTAGCTGCAAGCAGTGATGACGGGCCCAAGCACTACAGCGTCATTGCCACCTGGCGCACAGATAATGAGGTTTAGTTGTCACATGCATTTAATTCCAAAAACAACTGAGGGCTATTTTAAAGTCTGTTTAAAGTAATTCTGACGTAAGTGGAACATTTACTGCCAGTTGGTGGCTTTATGACTGTGACTCACAATAGCCACATCATTGTGATCAATTCACAACACCAAACTAATTTTCCAATTTTGATGTAAGTTCCTAAATGCACACAGAAAATATGAAACACTTCCTGTTTGTTTTTTTGCCATAAATGTATTGCCTGGCCATTGCAACACCGTTTGAGATATTAATAATCCATTCACAATTTAGCACCTTTAATGTCTCCTTTTTTCTGACAAAGTTTCAAGTGACTTTAAATGTTGTTGTAAGTGGCACAGTTCCTTCTGCCAGTTGGTGGCACAAAATTGTGATGCACAATAGCCACATCCATGTTATCAGTCCCTGGGATTAAACATACAGCTCAAATTTAATAGAACTCAATCACGCAATGCATGGAGAAGATAGATATAAGCCACTTCTTGTTTTTTGCCAGAAATATATAGCCTTGCCATGACCACACTGTTTGAGATATCAATACTCCTTTCACAATTTAACATTTTCATTGTCTTGGCATAATATTTGCCAAACTTGGTGAGTATTTAAAATTTCAGAGCCTGTATTTAAAAATTCAGAGAAATTGACAATGGCTGACTTCCTGTTGGGCAGAGCTATAATCAATATAATTTTAAATGTTGTCCGGTTTAAAGAGAACAATACGTGTACCAAGTTTGGTGACCGTAGGCAAAACTAACCCCATTCCTTTGGTCAAAAAGGGTGCTACAGAGTCCCCCACCATGCCCATGTCTAAGCGTTTGCCCACACCTAACAGCTGACCACTATGATCTGTGTGCTAAATTCCATGCCATTTCGCGTCTCAAATTCACCTGAAAGTGGCTTTAAAATTTAACACATTTCCATGCAACAATATTTAAGTTATCAAAAAACCTTTTAGAACTTTGTATCAGTCCAGTCTCTACATTATTTTTAGCATGTCTGAACTAAAGTTTGTTTTAAATGACACAGTTGGTGGTGCTATATCCATGACTCACAATAGTCATATCAATGTCATCAGCCCACCACAATAAACATTTTTGCCAAGTGTGACGTAAATAGCTCAATGCATGGTGACCTGGTGTAGGCTAGAGAGGCATTGAGAATCATGCAGTGAAGGGTGTATAATATTATTATTTGCCTTTTTTAAAGGGTTGTGGTGATAGTTATAATGAAAATGTGTGATGAATTTGTTGAGGGTTACCAAAGCGTCAGTTAATAAGATGGTGGCATGTGGTTATTGCTGCATTTCACTTACACACTTATTATTGATCATATTTAAAGTCATATCTTAAGATGCATCCATAACAAGATATAATTGTATATGCTTATATAATATATAATGTATATTGCTTGAAATAAAAACTTATAAAAAAAAGTACTGAGAACCCAGCTAACACACGTAATTTATTTATACTTTTTGGCAATTTCATGACTAATTGGCAATGTAACTGCAACGTCACAGGCATGTAATTTCATTATTTTACTTTTCATTATTTTACTTTTCATTATATTACGTTGTTCTAACGTTGCAAGGTAACCAAACAATGTCCATTTATGTAATATATTTATGCTATTTTGGTAATTACATGACACATTAACATTAATTGACAGTACTCAGTGTTGCTCTGAAGTGAGACATTTTATTTCACAACAACTTATAGCAATGTCTTAGGAGTTATGAAAATAACATTTTAAAAATTATATATTAACATACAGTTTAACAAAATTTTGTCTGACAGCAATGATTATGTTTCTTGAGCTGCTTTTTTACTGACAGGAAAGTTCCTCTGACAGGAAATTTTCTTTTATCAGATGAGACACTTAACACTTCTCAACAAATAAACAACGTCACAAAGTTACTAGGGGTGTAAATCAGACATTTTATCACAATACGAAATCAATTCTCTCATCCAGCAATACGATATTTACAGATTACGATCCATATATTGATCGTCTAGTTTACACATCCAGTTACATTTTAAGTGTAATAAATCTCACAACGTTTATAAATTACATGGATTTTCTTGTCTGCAGATCTATTTTCCCAAATACAAAATATTTTCATTCCCATGATTTGCGTCCAACAGCAGTCACAAAATCTGTCATTTTGCTGCTACCACCGCTTTGTTGCATCGCAATTTAAAGCACAGTCAGACAGTGAAGTGAAGTGAAGAAATGAAAATATGCACTTTGGCGATAATGCGTGGTGTACGTTACGTTAAGTAAAGATGTGAATAGTATATGAAAAAAGTACCTAAATTGCCCTTTCAGTCAAGCCATGTTCAATGTTACGTCAATAAACCTGGTTCTAAAAGAGTTTATTTTCTCTAAAGAGAAATTTGTTCGAGCTGAGTGCTAAAAGGCGGAAGAGTTGGTTAGCACTTTGGGAGACCTCAGAATCACTGTGGAGACTCCACACCGGGTCATTCCCTGTGGACCTCCTAGTCCTCTGCAGCATTGGGATTAGAGCTGTTGGGTGGTGGCGGTAATTTCCAAGTAATTTCCACGCAATTGGTTCCTTGTTCCTTTTTTACCAGGAGGGGAAAGCAGAAGTCGCTGTGTCTCCTGTCCAAGCCTGTAAGCCTATGGCAGCTTGCTGCCAAGCTTACAGTGCTGTTGGACAGGCGGCCTCCCCCTGCTGCCATGGCCATCCTGCAGGTTCATCAGGCCAAGGCTCTTAAGCAGCGCCATGAGGGTAGTTCTGAGCAGGGGTTGTTGCAGGAGCTGCGCCAGTGATTGATCTCTCCCATTGGGTGATGACAGTCACAGCGTGGGCCCTCGGCCGGATGATGTCCACCTTGGTGGTCCAGGAGAGCCATCTCTGGCTAAATCTTGTGAAGATGCAGGACACTGACAAAGTTTGCTTTCTCGATGCCCTCATCTTCCATGGTGGCCTCTTTGGTGACACTGTCGAGTTCACCAGCAGTTCTCGGCAGTCCAGAAGCAGATGGAGGCGGGCACATCCTCCCCTGGTGTGATTCCACCTCCACGCCACAGCCTGGTCCCCAGTCTGCTCATCGCCAAGGGCGTTCCTCCCTGTGTCTCCGGCTTTGCCACGGAATGCTGAGCGACCCTGAGAACCACAGTCTGGAGTGCAGATGGTCTGTTCTTTATCAGTTGGTGTACGCACCGTTCCTTTCCCCGGAGGAGGGCCAGGTGGAGAATCTTCGTCAGGCCATTGCCTGAGCTGGTCCTTTGCCAAGGCAGGTGAGGCTGCATTCGCAGGACGCGTTGCTTCCTCACGCACCTCCTGCCTTCCTGTCAGGGCTAGTAGCTTAGCCTCCTTGTTGGCTCAAGCCTGGCCCTGGCACTTTCTTTGGGCATGTCTTTTGACCCCCTGGTGCTGCTTGCATGGAGTCTGGGGGCCTGGCTAGCGCTCTCTATCGCATCTCATTGGCTGAGGACAATCAGACTTGGCTACATGATTCAGTTTGTCAGGTGCCCGCCCAGGTTCAGAGGCATCCTCTCTACCTCAGTAATGGACAGCGATGCTCTGGTCCTGCGAGCGGAGATTGCGGTCCTGCGAGCGGAGGACGCAATAGAGCCTGTCTCTCCATCCGAGATAAAGTCTGGATTTTACAGCGCGTACTTCATCAGGCCCAAAAAAGGAGGTGGGCTGCGGCCAACTTTGGACCTGCGTGTCTTGAATCGGTCCCTGCACAAGCTACTGCAGAAACACATTCTCTTGTGCGTTCGCCCCAACGATTTGTTCGCAGCGATTGACCTGAAGGATGCGTACTTCCACATCTCAATTCTGCCTCGACACAGGCCAGTACAAGATTCTCCCCATTGGGCTGTGCCTGTCTCCCCGCGTCTGTACCAAAGTCGTGGAGGCTGCCCTTGCCCCATTATGGGAAGTGGGGGTTCAGATTCTCAACTACCTTGACGACTGGCTCATTCTGGCCCACTCTCAAGAGCAGTTGTGCGAACACAGGGACCTGGTGCTCCGGCACCTCAGTCACCTGGAGCTTCAGGTCAACTGGAAAAAGATCAAGCTCTCCTCAACACAGGGCATCTCTTTTCTCTGTATGGAGCTGGACTCGGATAGTGACCGAGTCCAGGTCACCATAGTGACCTAGTGTCACTATGGTCACTATGGCAATTGCTACACAAACGAGTCCCGGTATGGGCATGGTGCTGCGGCACACACCGTGTGGTTGTCACACCATCCTGCTGCCAAACCTTTAGCCCTTGGTCAGACATTGCCTTTCTACGGGCAGGGGTGCCCTTAAAACAAGTGTCCAGGCACGTTGTTTTGACAACGGATAAACCAACAGACTATCCGTTGAGCATAGGTGAGCATTACGTGAGCATTACTTGCATTGCCTCCCCCCGTGATAGGGGGAAATAGGCATTCGTACTCCTTCGAAGTGGTTTCCTAATGGTGAAATCTACATTGTGATTCCTCCAGCACCCGTCAGTGGGCAGGCTCAGCAGAGGAGCCTCACGCCAGGCCCAGTAATCATGTGTATGCCACTGTGGTGTCCCACTTGTAGGGATTCCACGATACGGTTTCCCTATCAGTGAACCCGTGTCTTTACCTTGGCACTGTACTGTTGCCAGTCTCTGTGGACAGTGAGCTGTCCCAGTAGATAGGACCTGCACAGAGACATTTCCCATAGGTAGTACTGCTTTGTCAGTCTATACCTCATATTCACACATTATCTCCTTTTAGCCGGGTGTGGTCTCCGCAGCGCCCTTTCCCTGGAACAGGCATTTTCCCTACTGTTTCTCGTGGCTATACCAAGAGAGAAAGGAGACCTGTGCACTGAGGTGCCCTCTCCTGGGGGGACAGGAACAATCATCACAACCTTTCCACGTCCAGGCTCCGCACCCGGCTGGGCAGTGACGGTTTGCCTGTGCAGAGCGCTGGGTAGGTTACTGAGGCAGGGAAGCTGTTGTACAGAGGCACGCCTCACCTGCCCGTACTTGCATTCCTAGCCCGTAACGTGGGTCGGCTTGCAGTGTTTTTCACAGGGACCCCATACGTCAGTTCATTGACGTAACGTTGAACATGACTGACTGAAAGGGAACATCTTGGTTACGTATGTAATCCTCATTCCCTAAAGGAGGGAACGGAGATGCTATGTCCCCTTGCTTGCAGCCTGATTCACCGCTGATTGACCGGGACACATCTCGGCTCCTCAGCACAAGCCTTTGCCCAATGCTTATTGGCTCTTTCCTCTCAGGCCAATGTTCATTGGCTTGTTTTTTCTACTCAAAGGTGATAGGGAGTTTCGATGACTTCAGTTCGTTGATGTAACGTCTCTGTTCCCTTCTTCAAGGAACAAGGGTTACATACGTAACCATAATGTTTACGTACCTATATATGTTACTGTATAAACTATATAAAACTACAGGCTTTTATATAGGTACTATAAAAAATACACATTTTATGTGTAGGGTCGATGCATCGTATTGTTAGACATTTGATCAATACATGGGTCCATATCGATGTATTGGTACACCCCTAAAAGTTACGTTGTGGCGGTGAAATACGGACTTTCACTTTTCCAGTTGCTACAACTCAAATAGTTACCAACGAAAGTTTAGTCATCAAAATATGTTACTGTTACGTAACAGTTACGTGTTTTGGTTAGATGGGAAGTAAGAGTAAACATCGTTTGCTGAAAAACTACTTAATAATATTAAAAATTTGTTTTTGTTATGAAATATGAATTAATGATACTAATTTATAAAATGTATCATGTATTTATCATGAGTTAAATCTATCTATTATGGCAGTAGAGCCAAAGGTAATTATAGTACGTTTTATTGCAGTTTGCTGTCTTTAGACAAAAATTTTAACCAAACAAATTTAAACAAAATAAAACATCATTAACAGTCCCTGTTAAGCAGATTTAAAACTATATAAGAATATATAGTACAAACAATGCTTATGCAAATGAGCGCATAAAAATGTAAGAGAAAAAAAATCTGTTTGTGAGGCTAACTATATCTGTGGTGGTTTAATAGGCCTTTATCACACTTTCTATTTCCAGTAAGTGAAGCAGTGTATCGCTACTTCCGGTACCATTGCAAAATTAATGGCTGAATCCTCTCGTCGGTGTTGTGGCAGGGTACGGGCTGCTCTAATTCTAAACAACAACACCCTTATCTCAGTTTTCACGACTTCCTGACACAAAAAGAAAAGCATGGGTGAGACTAATACAGCGGGATAAAGGTCCTTCTTTTAAAATAATATGCGGGAGTATGTTCATGTGCAGTACGCATTTAGAAACTGATGATGTCTATTTCCCACAGAGTGACTATTTTGAAGATTTTTTGAAATTTTGAAGGTGTCTGAAACTAAAGCGGAGAATCTCTGAAATACTGCAATAAATTTTTGTCCAAACTGAACACAGGAGGGCACAAAATACCTTTAATGAATGTTGTTTTAGTGAGTAGGGACTAAAGTATTACTTAAGGATAAACTTTCCAAAAATGTATCAACCTGTAGTTTATAGGACTGCTCGTTCTTTCGCACCGGTAGCAACTTGCCTGTACTAATCCCTCTCTGTTCACTATATCTGACACTGCATGCAAAAGAAGGAGGGAAATTAACACAACCCATTGGCAACTGCTAACCTTAAACTTATCCTGCTAAAAGTTCAGGCCCAAAAAAGGAGGTGGGCTGCGGCCATATTTGGACCTGCGTGTCTTGAATCGGTCCCTGCACAAGCTACCGCAGAAACACATTCTCTTGTGCGTTCGCCCCAACGATTTGTTCGCAGCGATTGACCTGAAGGATGTGTACACGTCTCAATTCTGCCTCGACACGAGTACAAGTACCAGTACAAGATTCTCCCCATTGGGCTGTGCCTGTCCCCCCGCGTCTGTACCAAAGTCGTGGAGGCTGCCCTTGCCCCATTATGGGAAATGGGGGCTCACATTCTCAACTATCTTGACGACTGGCTCATTCTGGCCCACTCTCAAGAGCAGTTGTGCGAACACAGGGACCTGGTGCTCCAGCACCTCAGTCACCTGGAGCTTCAGGTCAACTGGGAAAAGATCAAGCTCTCCTCAACACAGGGCATCTCTTTTCTCTGTATGGAGCTGGACTCAGTCGCTATGGTGGCGCGCCTCTCCACAAGCACACATGGTCACTACTGCGATTCCTGAACATGTTCAAGTCAAGACAGTGGTACCACTGAAACACTTTCAGCGGCTCAACAGCCATGGTCACACTGCTCGTCCTGATGTATATGGGACCGCTGCAGCAATTACTACACAAACGAGTCCCGGTATGGGCATGGTGCTGCGGCACACACCGTGCGGTTGTCACACCATCCTGCTGCCAAACCTTTAGCCCTTGGTCAGACATTGCCTTTCTACTGGCAGGGGTGCCCTTAAAACAAGTGTCCAGGCACGTTGTTTTGACAACGGATAAACCAATAGACTATCTGTTGAGCATAGGTGAGCATTACGTGAGCATTACTTGCATTGCCTCCCCCCGTGATGGGGGAAATAGGCATTCATACTCCTTCGAAGTGGTTTCCTAATGGTGAAATCTACATTGTGATTCCTCCAGCACCCGTCAGTGGGCAGGCTCAGCAGAGGAGCCTCACGCCAGGCCCAGTAATCATGTGTATGCCACTGTGGTGTCCCACTTGTAGGGATTCCACGATACGGTTTCCCTATCAGTGAACCCGTGTCTTTACCTTGGCACTGTACTGTTGCCAGTCTCTGTGGACAGTGAGCTGTCCCAGTAGATAGGACCTGCACAGAGACATTTCCCATAGGTAGTACTGCTTTGTCAGTCTATACCTCAT
>JAZGTI010011857.1:0-16247 GCA_036877585.1 Botia kubotai | reverse complement strand
GTGTGTGGGTGAGGACTGAAAATCTGCCCTGCGACAGACCGCTGGTCCAAATGTGCCCGTGTGTCATTCATGAGCCTGTACTGCCACCTAATTGACTGGGTGTGTTTGGTGTGGCCAGACACAAGAACTTTCGCTGGACCAGAAGTGTGAGTTTGTGCTGGTTTGTTTAGTAGTAGTTGTGTCTTTATTGTCTTGGTTAATCCTACTCTCACCAATGGAAAGTGGGAAAAAATTTGAAAAATAGTCATTAGTTTTATTACTTTCTTTAGTGCTAATAAATGAAAGATGTTTCAAGTAACTTCATATTTTTAAACTTTAACTTTTTGCTAAGTTATCATGTCTGGTAACATTATCACGCATATTTTGTCATATTCTATGTCATATACACCTTTTTCGCCCCCACTGTGACATTTTTAGGCAGAGTGAGTAATTTTTTTTTGTCCTGCTGGTTGAAAGTCTCTTCACATGCTGATAACGATCACTAAGGAATTAAACGTCGGGGTGCATGTGTTTAAAATGTGTTTGTCATACATAATGTCACAATGCTTAAACTCTTAATGGTCCTAAGATGGTTACTTTTCTTTATGCAAACATAATATTTGTTCTGGGTAAATTGAGACCTGATGTGTTTTTTTTTGTTTCAGTTTCATCACATTTGATGTGTTTCTGCTTTTTTCTGGTCAACACAGAAACAGTCAGAAGAAGCTTGAGTTTCACTCTAGAACATGACTGTGCCCACTTCAACTTGGGCGTCTGTGCGGGCGTCTGTGCGGGCGTCTGTGCGGGCGTCTGTGCGGGCGTCTGTGCGGGCGTCTGTGCGGGCGTCTGTGCGGGCGTCTGTGCGGGCATCTGTGCGGGCTGTGTCATGTGTGTTTGTCATTTAACTGGATTTGTTTTTCTGTGAAATATTGTTTGGTAATGCTGTGTGTTGGTAACATTGTTATTGATTTAAGATTGTAGAGTTGCTTTCTGGAGTCTCCTAATGGTTTTTTCTAATTGCTGTGGGTTTGATTGACAGATCTGCTTTTATAGCCGATTATAGTAGTTTTGTACAGTGTTTTATTTGGGTGTGGAGATTGTACAAGACATAAACTCATAAATAAGTAAACTAGTAATAAATCAACATCAAAACTAATAGTGTAAATGGCAGCATATGACAGACCAATCAGTATTTGAGATTACAGCTTTGCTCACTCGTTCTCACACTTCACGAGATGCATCATGGGATATTTAAAATAGTATTGGAGGAGTTCATGTGTATGCTAGTTAATATTTCATCACTTCTTTAACTCATTAATAATTGCCTTTATAATATGTAAAAGTCCTCAGAAACAATTTATAAATCAGTGTTATATCGTTTTAAAAAAGGAGAATCAGTACCAGTGTGTCATTTGATCTTTCCCAGCATGCTCTGTTGTGGCAGTCCTCTGGATCTGAATAACCCTGCAGTGTACTTTGTTTTGTTTTTTTAAACATTGCAGTGTCTTGTAGGCAGAATGTTTTGTGTGTTTCCTGTTTAATCCTGTTTAATCCGGTTCTGTGTGTCCTCCAGGATTCCGGCTCACTACGTGTACCCGCAGGCGTTCGTCCAGCCCAGCGTTGTGATCCCTCATGTCCAGCCGTCTGCGGCTTCCACTGCGGCTGCAGCCTCTCCCTACCTGGACTATGCCAGTGCCGCTTACGCGCAGTACTCTGCCGCAGCTACAGCTGCTGCAGCCGCAGCCTATGAGCAGTACCCATACGCTGCCTCCCCGGCAGCCGCAGGTTACGTCGCCACGGCTGGCTATGGTTACGTCCAGCAGCCTCTTGCGTCACCTGCGCCTGGAGCCGCTGCAGCCACAGCAGCCGCGTTTAGTCAGTATCAGCCGCAGCAGCTGCAGGCGGACCGCATGCAGTGATGGTTTGCTCCTGCTGCGGAGAAAAGCTGCTAGCTTGGCCGTGTCAGACAGACACACTTTTTGCTGTGTTAGCCAAAGAGTAACAGAGGAGAGGGGGAATTTTTTTTATAGTTTTGTTATGATCATTACTGTTATTTTATTTAAAGTATTTAATATTTATTACGTAAGAGAAAAGCGAGATATAGCTCATGCAACATGGTTAAAAATTTACAGGTTAGGAACAACACAAAGGTGAGAAGATAATGGCAGAATTTTCACTTTTATGTGAACTGTCTCTTTAATGTGTCAGATTTTGCTTTCAGACCTGTCAGCTCTAAACACTCACTGATCTACATACCCTCATTTTATAGACTTCTCTGTGAGCCCTGTGTAGCTGGACAGAAAATTGTCATACTGTATTTAATCTGAACTGTTTATTGAAGCACACTTAAAGATTGCCTTAAAGGTGCCTTAAAGATTATAAACATATATTTGTATGTGCATTTTGACTTTATAAAGGTTGTTCATCTGGAGCTGTATTTATCAGTCAGTCAGAAATGAAGGCATCTGTATTTATCAGTCAGAAATGAAGGTATCTGTATTTATGACTTGATGTTTCCTAACAGAACTGGACAGCCATAAATACAACGAAAGCAGAAGTGACCTCTGTTAGTCTTTGCTGCGGTTCTGTGCCTTATACAAAGCTCCTTTTTAAATTGTAGTTATATCTGAACAGGGTTTATGGATGTTTATAAAAAACGCTGTTAGACCTACTAAGAAACATGGTTTGGATGAGACCCAGAGCACTGTGTTGTGTGATTATTTTTTATTGTGTTACTGCTGTGTATGTGTAGCCCGGATTATTCTTTACTCATTCAAATAAACGTCATTGTGTTTCCAGGTTATGGCAGGTTTGTCTTTGTGACTTTACGTGTTAATGATAATGTGACTTGAAAGGAAAGTGAATTGATTGAATTAAATGATATCTGCAGCGAATAAAATTTATCTTCAATAATTTGTTAAATATCCACATGATATATCCATGATGTATTAAACATATTTTCTCATTTATTTGCTGTATATTTATTGTGTCTACTCAAATTTTAGGAAAAAGAAAAAAGGTATTTAAAATTAAAATCAGAAACCAGAGGACAGTTCGCTATCTGTAAAAATCTACAGAAGGTTTTACAGGAACGCCAGAGTAAAACCTTTCCTTGTTTTTCACTTTTTAAAACAATGTTTAAGTTGTGAATGGACTGTATGGACAGAATGTTTCAGTTGTGAATGGACTGTATGGACAGAATGTTTAAGTTGTGAATGGACTGTATAGACAGAATGTTTCAGTTGTGAATGGACAGAATGTTTAAGTTGTGAATGGACAGAATGTTTCAGTTGTGAATAGACTGTATGGACAGAATGTTTAAGTTGTGAATGGACTGTATAGACAGAATGTTTAAGTTGTGAATGGACTGTAGCTTTCCTGTAGCTCAATGGTTAGAGCATGGTGTTAACAACGCCAAGGTCATGGGTTCGATCCCAGGGATTGCACATACTCAATGTATAATGAACAATGTGTAGTATAATGCAATGTAAGTCGCTTTGGATAAAAGCATCTGCCAAATGCCTAAATGTAAATGTAAATGACTGTATGGACAGAATGTTTAAGTTGTGAATGGACTGTATGGACAGAATGTTTAAGTTGTGAATGGACAGAATGTGTAAGTTGTGAATGGACTGTATGGGCTGTATGGACATTCAATCAAAGATGAATGGTTCTCCTTACGTTTTTTCAGCCTTTTCTTTGTTTTCTTGACGTTGTTGAAAGTAAACAATAAGTTCTTAAAGTTCATCATAAAACATTCACTGTATTTTAATTATATACTGATTTACTGGTACACTAATAGGCTTTCTGATGCTCCCTGCTTACAATGCCGGTTTGCCCCATGGTGGAGTGGGTTCTGCTGGTCCCATGTATAGACAGAGTGGGCCCGGATATCCATAAGCCCCATATGCTTAACAGGCGTAGCAGGTCCTTACAGCACCGGGCCTTACACACCTGCTCCGTACGGTAAGAACCCAAACCAGACAATGCTGTATGAAGCTAAATGATATTAATCTCATGTGAATGTGTTTTGTGAAGCACCAGTGAGTGAACGGGCGCACAGTGACCCTCCTCCAGGTTATGAGAACGAGAATCTTATCTCTAGACTGGATGACAAACAGCATTAAGAGTGTTTGTACATCAGCACAGTTTAACCACTATATGGAGCAATGCAAGAATCAAGTGTCAAATACTGTTTTTCTATTAAACAAACATGTGCTAATGCTTTTTGATAGTCCAGTAAATTAGATATTTTACAAATCAATGCAGCTCATATTTGTTTATTTTCTACTATTGTTTGGAACTTGTTAGACTGAAACCAAAATATAAACTAAATGATAATCAATGAATGAAGTCTATCACAGATTGCTTTATATTAGTAAAAGTGACATATTTGTCAGATGTGGTAACTTATACCTGAAATGTGACCTCTGGTGAGGAGTGAACACACACACACACACACACACACACACACACACTTTAGGAGCAGTGGGCAGCAGTACTGCACCCGGGGAGCAATCAGAGGTTCAGTGTCTTGCTCAAGAGCGCTTCAGTTGCTACCTGCCAGAACTGGAATCAAACCAGCAACCTTCTCATTACAAGCCCAACTCACTAACCAGTACACCACAACTGTATTTTAATGCATTAAAACGTAAGCCTCAAAACAGTTAAACAACTTTTGTAAAACTGAATTCGCATTGAATGAACCAAGTTTAAGACACAAAAAAGCATTATTTGCATTTATTGTTATACACTGAAATTCCTATACACACCTAATTCTGCGCCTTTATGACGCCTTTGCGTTATGCAATAATAACAACATGATTCGAATTCTAATGTCTAAATTCTAATAGCTGTTTTCTCAAAGATCACGTCATCTTTGTTATTCTGGTGAAAGTGGATCCGTGTAGAATGAGTGATGAAAATAAGTCTTCGTTGCGGCTGGAAGTGGCAAAACTGCGACATGAAATAAGTGAATTAAGACGCTCGCTGCTGGAAAACACGCAGATTGAATGTGAAAACAGCGACCGCCGCAGCTTCACGTCAGCAGAACACTCCTTCACTGATTCAGGTGTGAACGCGTTTCTCTGGTGACAGTGTAACACGATCGAAAGATGCATTTCTGTAGGTCAGAGATGTAACTGAAGGTCGACACATGCAGTGAACAGCCGCAGGGGTTGACATGTTGACATGTGCATTTACTTTAAGTATAGAACAACAACAATTAAGTATATATTCACAATAACGTAGAATTAAAACAATTGTTCATTTGCTAAACTTTAATGTTAGCGCTGTGTGTTCATTTCACTGTGACTGTAATCTAGGCTGGAAGGTGAAGAGTCAGTGGAGTGACACTGTAGATGAGAAGAACTTTAGTGAAGAGCTGCAGAAAAGACATCACAACACCTGCTCATCCACCAGCCTGCTGCTCTCACATGCATCACCACCACAATCCAGCTACTCCTTCATGTACCAGACACTGAGAGGTGATGTGGCTTTGACCCTTTATTTCATACTAGCCACCAGCGCGTTAGACACACCCACTCATTTGGGTTTTTGAATTAGACATAATCTGGAAAGCAAGAAAATTTAATCACACAATGAACCATTTTCTAAACTTTTGATACAAAACCCTGGATCTCATTACTGTTGTATGTCTACTGACAGTTAATCAGATTTATTCCTGCAGATCCGAGGAGGTTACTGGGTGAAATTGCTTTCCAGCTGGACCGTCGAATTCTCTCCTATGTTTTCCAGGAACAGTCTCGGCTGTATGGATTCACAGTGCAAAACATACTGGACAAAATAGAGCAGGTAATCTTGACAATACAAAAACTGTTGTTTTATTATTTATTTATTACTTGTATTTATTAGAATGTTTACATGTTTTTGTGAAACATGTGAAATACATGTGGAACAATTGTGAAATATTTACATTATATAATATATAATATATTATAAATATATATTATTACATACACAAAAATAAAAATACAGTGCAGAGACAGACTCAGTGATGTGATTTAACGGTTTCAGGGAGTGGTATGTCACTTTCTGAAAATGTCTTCACCACATGTGCTTCATCTCCACTGTAACATCAGGTCTCCACTCACCCTCTGACGGGGAAGGCAGATGAAGTTTACAGGTTCCAGCTGTATAGACGACACACGGAGATCATGGACAGGCTTCGTATACTGGGCTACAACACGAGTCTTCACCCGGCCTTCACCGAGTTCATCGTCAATACGTACGGGATCTTGAAGGAGATGCCAGACGCATATGGACACCAGGAAGCAGTTTTTAACAATCCAGAGTTTTTGCGGAAGATGATTGTTGAAACTGCACCATCCAAGTTACTGAAGGATCTTCTGCTTTTGCTCAGCTGTCTGTGTTTCATGGCGAGGCAGGATGGACACAGTCTCCTCCTGTGGTAGACACTCCCATCATGCTTTGCCAGGAAAGAAAGTTCTTCCATCAGAATCTGGAACACTGTTGACTGAAAATAAACAACTGATAAATGCAAGACATTGTTGAGCTGTAAAAGTAACTTTCTTCTTTGTTTGCATCAGTTTTAATGAATGTTTATATGCAGAGTTTGGCCCTGTGATGGACTGGCCTTCTGTACTGCTTTTCCCTGCCTCAGCCAGAGATAGCTGAAATAAACTTTCCTGTTTATTAGCTTTCCTGTAGCTCAGTGGTTAGAGCATGGCGTTAACAACGCCAAGGTCATGGGTTTGATCCCAGGGATTGCACATACTTAATGTATAGTGATCAATGTGTAGTATAATGCAATGTAAGTCGCTTTGGATAAAAGCGTCTGCCAAATGCCTAAATGTAAATGTAAACTCCAGTACTCCATCAACCACACCAATAGGGATAAATTGTGTAAAATATGTATGAATGGATGCAAAAAGTGCATCTCTGTTCAAAAGGTCAATTTCCCTTTTTTTATCAATGCACACAGTGTGTCAAATAACAAGACATTCTAAAAAAATGTCATTTTTCCAGGATTTTCATTAAAATTATTATGCTAATAATATATGAAATAAAAATGTATTAAAGCAGAGGAATGCATAAATCAACACGCATATTCGCTGTTAAATAGGTCAGGGGGTTTTCCAGCAAAACATTCTCTATACTATTTATAGACGTGTAACAAATAATAATTCAGTTAACCAGATCAATAAATGCTTAAACAAGCCATGACACCGAAGATGCTTCACATCTGCACGACTGCGCGCAGATGTGAAAAAATAAAATAAAGTGTTCATTATAAAATTATAAAGGAAAATTACATTAATTATTGTTACCCTGAACTTCTTCAGGTCCCACCCTATGCAATTTACTCTACAAATAACACCTCTGGCTATCATGTTTGTAGAACCGGAAAGTAAAGAATTGCACAAACATTATGTATTTCCACCTGTCGCCCTGAAAGATGTTCCTCTGGTTTACCCTGTTAAATATGATCAATCCATGATTCCATAATTTATTTGTAATAAAGCCATAATTTGTATGTTTTTAAATCCTTTTAAAGGATTCTTTATAATCCTTTTATCGATAAAATTAAATTCACCGATCTGAGGAGACTTTTATTCTAACACAGAAAGTTGATTTCCCCCAGAGGTCACTTCCTGTTGACGTCACAACAGTCGCTGACCGTCGCGAGCTTCTTGCCGCCGCACTGACACGTCACGCAGGTCAGGAGAGAGCTGCGGGAAACATGGCGACTGCCTACAACACGTTCAATCTGTGAGTATTAATGTACTCCTGTGACGCGCGTCGAGTACAGATGTGTCGAGTTAACTCACTCGAGAGAGATTCCCGGTAACTTTTGAGCGATGTTGCTCCTTAAATCATCATTCAGCAGTTACAGTGACGTACAGGCGCCCATGACTGCGGCTGTGTGTCAAACCATAGTGAGCTTGCTGTCTGGACAGCGTTAGCGCTTAGCCTCTTTTCTAACTGATGATACTCTTGTTTTTACGACAGCACGATGGCACCCTAGCAGTGATCTATAATACATAGACAGCATGAATTAGGATACTAGGACATCCTGTTTCTGTACTCAGTATATACACTCAAGGTGATTGGATGAAGATAACTGATTTCCAATCCAAAAAACACTTGTATTCGTCATTTATAGATTTACACATACATATCTGTGTTCAACTTAAACCTGCTGCAGGAAAGATAAATTTCTCTGTTAGTAATTGTGAAAAGAATATGGACACAAGTCCGTTTTTAACAATGTGTAACAATGACCATGAAGAAATATTTGTTAATCATTCTTTAAACCTGTAAAGAGCTTAATACACAAATGAGAACCACAGAACTCAATCTATGACAGACTGGAGGGTCAAGATCAATTTTGTGTACAGACACAGAAAGCAAGATGGACACTGATTGATAACAACAGGGTTTAGACATCTCTGATCATTCACACAGCGCAAGCCTCGAGTCGTGTGTAACACTGATTTATTTTACACACAGATTTCCTCCGCTTTTGTTGACAGCTTAGGCAGACAGATTCCAGCGTTGTATCTTCAATAAATACACACACACTTCCTCTCTGTTGACAGGCACACGACCCCTGAGAAGTTTTACATTGAGGCGTGTGATGATGGAGCTGCTGATGTTCTGGCCATCGACAGAGTGTCAACAGAAATGACATTAACAGGTACAGAGCACCACACCTGAAGTTCATGTCATCTCTACTGAGGGCAGCAGTTGATGTGTGTGTACTGTTGAGTGTGTGTCTGGCTCTTAAACACTGGCTGCACACGCTCAGACATTATCTGCTGAGGTGGAACCTGACATGTGATTGTCTGCATTTTATAATGGTTTTATTGGTCACACTTTTATTGCTTAAAGCTTTCATAGGTCACAGACGAGCCCTAGAACGTAAATGTCATGTGACTTACAAGTCATTCTGTGGTTGAACGTCATCTCATTCTCAGCTTTGAAAATATTTTCACCAGTTTTGAAGAACACACATCAGTAGTTAGTAATTCGTTGAGAATACAGGTTAATACTGCAGGAGGCTCAATGAGCAGAACCAGAAGCTAAACAGCAGAACATTTGGTTCTGCTCATCAGAGCTTCCATCTTTACTTGTGTTATTTTCATCAGACTGTATGTAATTAATAAATCATATTTCTCTGTTCTGTTTCAGTGAGGAAGGACATCCCTCCATCAGCTGTCACGCGACCCATCTGTGGCATTATGGGAACTATACGACTGGTGGCAGGTCTGATCTCACTGAGCCGCTTCACTTCTACATGTCTGATGGTTTGACTGAGAGTGTTGAGAAAACTGTTGAGTGTGAATTTGAACTTGAGTTGCTTAACAAAATGTTGAATTGCAGTTTGAATTGAAACGAGGAGTTTTCTCAGTTCAAAGACAGTCCAGCATAGTTTTGTGACAAAAACTTAATTTGAACTAATAAGGCAAACTAGTTTTATCCTCAGACATGAGGATGAGGAACACAAATGGTGTTCAATGTTTTCAAATAACTAAATCTGTTCAGTGTGTTTCATGTGTCTTCTCATCATCTCAGGCATGTATCTGATGGTCATTATAAAGAAGAAGAAGGTGGGCGATCTGCTCGGCCATGCTGTCTGGAAAGCTGTGGACTTTGACATCATTTCATACAAGAAGACGGTTCTCCATCTGACTGATGATCAGGTTGGAGTGTGATGTTTGTTTCAGATTCTGAGCATGTGCTTGTAATGTGCTTCTGTTATTTAGGGAGGTTTTGTTTTGATCGGATCGTTTCTCTCTGTGTTTATGTAACTTTTGGGCATTGCTTTATGGACTCAAAGCCAACCACAATCTTAAAATGTTGAACATTTCAAATTTGGCTTTTGCGTTTGAACAACTAAGATATTTTGGTTGTTTTGTTAAAAATATGTCCAGAAATCTATGATTGAAAATACTTGAGATGAGAAATTTTAACTAACTGAAAATATCACTTTGACATGAAACTTAAAGATGCAGGACAACAAAGCGTTCCTGTCCATGATCAACAATGTACTGAATACAGACGGTTTCTACTTCGCCACCGACTACGACCTGACACACACCCTACAGCGACTGTCCAACACCAGCCCAGAGTTCCAGGAGATGAGCTTACTGGAACGGGTGAGCGAGAGAGAGATACAGAGAGAGAATAAACTATACATTTACTATAAATGACATTGCACACATTATTTTACGCAGCCTAGCTGCCATTTGGCAATACAAATGTACAGTTTTTGTCATGACAATAAAGCACACTTACATTAAATTGAAATTAAATAAATTGAAATTGAGTTAGAGAGACAGATAGAGAAACAAGTGGAGAGAGAGCATAAGACAGGCAGAGAGACAGATAGAGAAACAGGCGGAGAGAGAGCGAGAGACAGAGAGAGAGCGAGAGACGGACGGACAGACAGAGAGAGAGAGAGAGTGAGAGACAGACAGACAGAGAGAGAGAGAGAGAGAGAGAGAGAGCAGGAGCTTGTATATGCTTACAGGTTGGTGAAGAATTACTGAAGTAGTATTTTTTTCTGTATGTTCTCCGCAGGCAGACCAGAGGTTTGTGTGGAACGGTCACCTCCTGAGGGAATTCACTGCACAGCCTGAAGTAAACACAAGATCTTTATTCTGATACAGTGAAATGACAGTTTCAACAGACAGTTGAAACACTGTTATTATTAGGGCTGATGATATAGCTAAACAAATCATTGATAAAATCATCTGTATTACTTTATTAAAACCTAAATTACTTACAATTTTTATATTCCTCCTTGAGAATCTTCAGTAATATTTGTCAGCTCCAGTTGTAAGCATGAGGTCGTATGTGGACGAGATGTGTCTTTCAGTGACATCACTCACTTTTGTTTCTCTTACAGCTGCACAAATTTGTCTTCCCTGTTATTCACGGCTGTATCCTTCATGATCTGTTCTGATGTTCACACATTACACATTCTCTGAAGATCTCTGGCTTTGTTTCTTACAATAAACATGCAGCACAAATACTGTTGCATATTTTGTGTTTGTTTGTGTTGGGACATTTTGCCCGAGTTTTAAGAACTGTTGTGTTTTTTTACTTTATTTTCCATGTTTTCATAGCACACACACAGTGTTCAGTTGAGAAGAGTGTGTTTTGTTCTCAAGGCTTCTTCATACAGTGTGTCTCAGTCTTTAACACAGCTGTCAGTTATCACTATGAAGTCCTGCTGTATCAACAGCAAAGTTTTTGATTGGAACATCATTTCCAGGCGCAGTTGTTTCCGTGCTGGAGTTCGCTACTACGTGCGAGGTAACAGTTGTAATGATCAGTTAAGACGACCAGATGTCTGATAAATGAGGACAGTCCTGATTTTCAGGCTGAGAGGCGTGGCTGTCTGTTGGATGTTCCAATAGCAGACCCACCACACTGTCCTGAACTGCAATCATAGACATCTGCTCAGCCTGAGTTTGGCAGGGTTCCTCTACCTCTGAGCCTGCCTTGTGTTTGTGGTGTTTGCTTCATAAACACTGTTTCTGTCGCAGGTATCGACTCTGAGGGGCATGCGGCCAATTTTGTTGAGACTGAACAGATTGTGCAGTATAATGGAGAAAAAGCTTCTTTTGTTCAGGCAAGTTTGAAATACCAGCGTTAATAATGTTTTATCTCAGTATCTGTTAAAGGGTTCAGATCCTTCTCTGAGGAGTTGGTAAGTGTGACCCAGCTGCTGTGTGTGTGTGTGTGTGTGTGTGTGTGTATATATACATACACATACAGAGAGAGAGAGAGTGAGAGTGAGAGAGTACCACAGAAATGTACCTTTGTCAGAAATCTGTTTCATCCCGCTGAGACAACAGGCGAGGGACAATACCCTTAAACCTTCAGTCAGTCTGTTAGATTGTGTCTTTATTTGCCTCTCTCTGTTTAGAAACTGAGTTTGTGTAATTAGATCAAAGAGCAAATCTGACATTCTGATAATACTGGTTTGTGTTTTCTCATCATCTCCACAAATGAATGAATGAACAATTGAATGAATGAAAGAATGAACATTCGAATTATTGATCCAGTTATCCTCTGTGTCTCTTCCACAGACTCGAGGTTCGATCCCCTTCTACTGGTCTCAGAGGCCCAACCTCAAATACAAGCCCAGACCTCAGATCAGCAAAAGTGTCAATCATGTGAGCCTGATACACATTTTTTAATTTTCATTTTTCAACATTTTAAATGTTGGTATTAAGTTATCTCGGGATAATCTAACCACCCTGACATTTTGATTCACATCTCATAAAAATATTAGCATTGATTTTTATTATGGAATTGGAGACCTGTTAATCATAGAATAGATTTACTTAAGTCATTGTCTTAATAGTTGAAGTTTTTGATGTACTTCGGATTATTTAATTAATAGACACAAACTGTCAGCATCAGGTCAGTGAGCTGTAAACACTAGTATTTAAATTGTAAAATTACAGTTTATTGTGTTCTGAATAACGCTTTCTGTGACCAAAATAGTTTTAATTGTAACCTGTTAATGCTGCAGTCTGTAACGTTTTTTGTTTAAAATTAACAAAAATCAGTTGAGCAAGTACAAAACCAGTCGGTATTCAAAAAACATAAAAAAAACAACGGCTAGTAACCTGCAATTCTATGTTTCGAACATGGCGGTAGAGAGGCAAAGTTACGTAGTGCAGCTTTAAATAAGTCTTTATTTGGGTGTGATGTGATGGTGAGTGATCTGTATCACTTTCTCTCTCAGCTGGATGGATTCCAGAGACACTTTGACTCACAGATCATAACATACGGAAAACAAGTCATTCTCAACCTGGTATGTTTCCTGTGTTCTCACTGATGACAGCAGAGGAGCATCTGAAGGTGCTGTGTGAAGATCTCTCTGTGTTTTATCTGCAGATCAATCAGAAGGGCTCGGAGAAGCCGCTGGAACTGGCCTTCTCAAAGATGGTGGACAGTCTGGGCAACGGCATGATCAAGTGAGTGCATGAGAAGTGCAGAATCACTGGGCTGATGTTAACACATGCTGCCTGTCTCACGGCCGTCTCCTCCTGCAGGTACATAGCGTTTGACTTCCACAAGGAATGCAGTCGCATGAGATGGCATCGGCTGCAGATGCTGGTGGACAGAGTGGCAGAGGTGCAGGATGAGTTTGGGTGAGTGTGTGTGTGAGAGTGTGTTTTGTGTACAGGTTTAGCTGTATTTGTGAGGATCAAATACCATGACAACCAACTTTTTGCTGGTTCTCACTAAATAAAAAGACTCATAAATCATCCAGATTATGTTTTTCTTTAAATCTAATCTCATGCATATGTTTTGTGTGGTATTGGTTTAAGAGGAGGGTTAGGATTGGGGGACAGAAAACATCATTAACCTGATATAAAATCAATGGAAGTCTATAGAATAATCTCACTAACGTAGATAAGCTGTTTCCTGCATGTGTGTGTTTAGTAGTGCGCATGCTGAATAGTATTAGTGATTGTTGTGTTGTTTTAATTTCTCCTATCTGTGTTATTGAACAGCTTCTGTCTGCTGGATTCTGATGGAACCGTCCAAATGCAGCAGGACGGGACGTTTCGAAGCAACTGCATGGACTGTCTGGATCGGACCAACGTCATCCAGAGTCTGCTGGCTCGCAGGTCACTACAGTCGCAGTTAGAGGTGCGTGTGAATCTGCTGCCGTGTTGCACGTTGGTCAAAGCATTTTTTTACTCTTTTTGAGATTGTCATTGGACAAAATATTATGAATATCCCATGCAAACAAGACTATTAATGTGACGCGTGCGTGCGTGCGTGCGTGCGTGCGTGTGTTTGTAGAGGATGGAAGTTCTTCATGTGGGCCAGCGGATTGAAGAACAGGCTGATTTTGAAAAAATCTATAAGAATGGTAAACACATTATTCTCCACTCATATGATCATTATGTTCTGTGCTGATGCCCACTGAGCGACATTGCTGTGAAAGCAATCTGATTCACACAGGTAAAAAAAATTCTTTGTGTGTTTCTCTTTGTCAGCGTGGGCAGATAATGCCAACGCGTGTGCTAAACAGTACGCTGGTACAGGAGCCCTGAAAACAGACTTCACCCGGTAAGCATCGCATCTGAACATGTGCTCTGAGTCCTCTCTGAAGATCTGTCACTGAGCTCTGATTCTCTCTCTGAAGATCTGTCACTGAGCTCTGATTCTCTCTCTGAAGATCTGTCACTGAGCTGTGATTCTCTCTCTAAAGATCTGTCACTGAGCTCTGATTCTCTCTCTGAAGATCTGTCACTGAGCTCTGATTCTCTCTCTGAAGATCTGTCACTGAGCTGTGATTCTCTCTCTGAAGATCTGTCACTGAGCTCTGATTCTCTCTCTGAAGATCTGTCACTGAGCTCTGATTCTCTCTCTGAAGATCTGTCACTGAGCTCTGATTCTTTCTCTGAAGATCTGTCACTGAGCTCTGATTCTCTCTCTGAAGATCTGTCACTGAGCTCTGATTCTCTCTCTGAAGATCTGTCACTGAGCTCTGATTCTCTCTCTGAAGATCTGTCACTGAGCTCTGATTCTCTCTCTGATCTCAGGACAGGCAGGAGAACTCACTGGGGTCTGTTAATGGACGGCTGGAACTCCATCATCAGATACTACAAGAACAACTTCTCGGATGGTTTCAGACAGGTGAGCACCAACACACACACACACACACACACACACACTGGCATATGTGGTTTTCAGGAACTCTCCATAGGCATAATGATTTTTAAACTGACCCAGTCAAATTTATTATCTCCTTCCCCTAACCCCGCCAATAACCTAACCCTCACACAACACTTTTGGCATTTAATAAAAAAAAGTTACAAATACAAAAGTATAGATGTGTTTTTAAGCCATTTGGTTTTTCGGACACATGAAGTGTCCTCATAAACCATGTTTACGTCATTATACACATTGTCCTTGTAACCCCATATACCAGTACACACACACACGCACACACTGGTTTTCATTCCATAGATGTAATGGTTTTTATACTGTACAAACTGTACATTCCATACCCTCACACTAACACTACCCCTAAACCCAACCCTCACAAAAACTTTCTCTTTTAGATTTTCAAAAGATCATTCTGTATGATTTATAAGCTTGTTTCTCTATGGGGACCTAAAAATATCCAATTATAAGACTTGTGGGGACAATTTGTCCTTACAATGTAGTGAATACCAGCAGACACACACACAGCAGTTGTGAGCATACCTGACCCTCAGTACAGATGTGATGTCCCTGTTTCTCCAGGACTCCATTGATCTCTTTCTGGGGAATTACGCAGTGGAGGAGGCTGATATAAACACTCCTCTACATGATCCCAAAGACTGGAAGTTCCTGACGGTACGACAGACAGAAGCGTGTTCATCAATCAGATATTTCTCTCTAAACTGTCCATACACACGTGACTGCGCAATTCTCCATTAATATGTACATCATGTGTTGAAAGACCAATCTTGTGTTCTGTGAGACAAATATATAGTTGAATTATAGAAACTGTACATATAGAAAAAAAAGTTAATATTGTTTATGAAATTGTGTTACTTTCATAAAGTGGCAGAAACAACAAGGATATTTAGAGATTCACTATAATGCGCTCTTATCTCAGCTGTGGCTTTAAAAGACCTCAGTGTGGTTAATGCTGCGTGATGATATATTTATTATGAAGTATAAATGCTTGTGCTGTTCATTTAAATATGCTGAATGAAAATCATCTTTATTTACAAGCCTAAAACATTTTGACTGTAGGGTTTCTGGCTGTAGGGTTTCTGGCTGTAGGGTTTCTGGCTGTAGAGTTTCTGGCTGTAGGGTTTCTGGCTGTAGAGTTTCTGGCTGTAGGGTTTGTGGCTGTAGAGTTTCTGACTGTAGAGTTTCTGACTGTAGAGTTTCTGACTGTAGAGTTTCTGACTGTAGAGTTTCTGACTGTAGAGTTTCTGACTGTAGAGTTTCTGACTGTAGAGTTTCTGACTGTTTGATTGAAACATTAAGGTTTCAGATATGATTAAATGAGAAATATGAAGTAATGTTTTAGTAACATTCAGTGCTGAACACTTCCTGTCTCTGCAGCTGCCCATCATCATGGTGGTGGCGTTCTCCATGTGCATCATCTGTCTGCTAATGGCCGGTAAGACCCTCTCAGAACTTCATTATCCACATTGTGTGGAAACTGCTCTTCTGTTGTCTTGCATTTGTTCATTTCCTGAAACATCATTACCCAGGTGACACCTGGACAGAGACGTTGGCGTACG
>JAZGTI010011856.1:0-15000 GCA_036877585.1 Botia kubotai | reverse complement strand
GTGCAAAAACACAAAAAGTCTAGTATAAACTTGATGTTAAATACTAGCAATACTAGCTAATACATTTATGCAGTGAGTTAAAGAAAGTTGGCATGCAGATACCCCAAGGGGTGTGCCATGGTTACAGCCCTGAGAGCAAAGCCTTAGTCCTGGCTTGCCAACCCTTAGGACCAGCATGAGCTGAAGATGAATCCTCCAAAACAGGACTGAAAAGCTCTTTGTCTTAGATTTCCTCCTTAAGGCATTTTTATCCTGTACTCATGCAACTATTTATGATTGAGAGCAGGGGGTGAAGACTGGAAGCTGCCATGGCATAGGTTAAGAATGTCTTTTATGTCATTACACACCCACATCTGCTCACAAGGCCACTTGTTCTGTTGCTGCATAATATGGAGAACAAATTTTTATGTATTCATTTGATGCACTAAAAGGCCAGAGGATTTATAATGCCCCCAAGTGTTGTGTACAAAACTTTGGAATTAATGTTGTTCAATTGATTTCTAGCATAACACAGTATTTGTTAACATGGCTATTATAATAATGAATTATTAATTTGTGACAAGCAAAAAAGAAAGGGCAACATTTTAAGACTTAAAACATGTGCATAAATACATGTCCAAATTGCCTTTCAAGTTTGCCTTCAAAGTGAAAGTGTTATGTTTTTGACCATTATCCATTTTTTTATTAAAGTAAATACGCACCAACAGCCAAGAAGTTTATATATTTTTGTTATGTACACGTGAATTGCATTGAGTAAGATTAAACACACATTTCGAACCGAGAGTTCTAGTTCAGTCAACATCTGAAGGAATAAAAACTCTTCTTTCTCTCTTTTCACAATGGTTGGACCGTGAAAATGGCCAGTTGTAGAGATAAAAGGGACATATCTTGACAGGACGGCCGCTGAATTTGTTTGGTCGTCCTGGGTGAGAGATTTGCCACTTACTTGCGCGGAAAAGCCCACGTTTACTGACACGATCATCAGAGAGAGAGTTTGTCGGGAGGAGACAACAACAAATGACCAAAAAGCAATTTACTGTGATCTTGTGGTGAAATGGTGACGAGGATTTGAGGTTTACACATGCAGTACCGCACAGTTTAAGGATAATCATTGTGTCAGTTAGGCTTTCCTATGTAAAGCAGCTGTCTTTGAAGGCGGATCTTTTGGCAGGTTAGTTCAGGACGGAGCGGAGGAGCTCATACACAGACACAGTGCGAAGAGCTGAGCAACTCTTGACGGAGTGTCTGGAGACGAGTTGGAGGAAATATTCACCTGTTAACTGATCGGATGCATCCATGCATTATCACTGGGGCTTCGCGATTACGGTAAAACGACACCGTGCGTTGTATTGTCTGGAAACGCTTGAGTTTGGCCAGTTAGAAGACTTTACGGAGGATGAATGTGGAAAGTAGCGCGATCACGAGTTGAAACTAAAGTCTACTTTCTTGAGGGAAATAGACATCAACATTATCTCACAGGAGCCGAGCACACGAGAGCCTTTAAAGGAAATTCTTATCTGTGGACTGGGATTTGAACACAAACCGCGTGATTAAGAGTGACTGCGGTGAACATTTTCTAATATTTCTCATAATCGCAAGATTTTTTTCACGTTATTGGCAGACATTATTTTTTTAAGTAAACATTGTTTAGGACCTTTGATTGAAACAAAATGTGCTTGCTTTTTCACTAATGCAATTTCATCCTTTTAATTTTTTTCTGAGGATACGGAGAACTGCAAAACAACAACGATGTCGCGACTTTTCTAGTAAAAATACAAAGCTTTCTTTTTAAAGGCAGTTCTCATTTCCTATCTGCTACATGAGTTAATATAAAAACACAATGTTTGTTGCCACTGTTGGACTGGCTGCTCTCAGCTTTGTGCTGTTGTGTGTGGCTGGAGTTTGTTCTGCTATCAGTTCTATAGACCCCGACCGAACAGGTGAAGGAAGATGTCAAGAGATCGCTATTCCACTATGTAAAGACATTGGCTACAACTTGACAGTTATGCCAAACTTAATGGGACATGAGGATCAAGGTGAGGCTGCTATTAAGCTGCATGAGTTTGCGCCGCTGATTGGGATCGGCTGCCACAGCCATCTGAAGTTTTTCTTGTGCTCGCTCTATGCTCCCATGTGCACAGAGCAGGTATCCACACCCATCCCAGCATGCCGAGTAATGTGTGAGCAGGCTAGACAGAAGTGCTCTCCAATCATGGAGCATTTTAATTTTCAATGGCCTGATTCACTGGACTGTTCCAAGTTGCCAAATAAGAATGACCCTAATTACCTCTGCATGGAGGCCCCTAACAATGGCACAGATGAGCCTCCTAAGGGGTCCCACACTCAGCCGCCAGACTCCAGACCCCCTCGTCCAGGTAACAGTCAAGAACTGCCCATTAAAGAGAGGGTTGGTAAGACAACATGCCCCAACCCTGGAAAGTTTCATTATGTGCAGAAAAGTGAGTCCTGTGCCCCCAAATGTTACTCTAATGTTGACGTGTACTGGAGTCAGGGTGACAAGCATTTCTCTATGGTGTGGATTGCCATCTGGTCCATTCTGTGTTTTATCTCCAGTGCATTTACTGTACTCACTTTCCTTATCGATCCACAGCGCTTTAAGTACCCAGAGCGGCCCATCATCTTTCTTTCAATGTCCTACTGTGTCTACTCAGTTGGATTTCTTATAAGACTTTTTGTAGGAGTTGAAAATGTGGCGTGCGACCGTGACACTGGCGTTCAGTATATCATCCAGGAAGGTCTGGAGAGCACGGGATGCACTATAGTCTTCCTTATTCTGTACTATTTCGGGATGGCCAGTTCCCTGTGGTGGGTCATTCTGACACTCACATGGTTCCTAGCAGCTGGGAAAAAATGGGGCCACGAGGCAATTGAAGCCAACAGCAGTTACTTTCATCTGGCAGCGTGGGCTATACCGGCCATCAAGACCATCATGATCCTGGTTATGAGAAAGGTGGCAGGAGATGAGCTTACAGGGGTGTGCTATGTTGGCAGCATGGACGTCAAAGCCCTGACTGGTTTTGTTCTTATTCCCCTCTCTTGCTACCTCATCATTGGCACTTCCTTTCTGCTCTCAGGGTTTGTGGCACTTTTTCACATTCGTAAGGTCATGAAGACAGAAGGAGAGAATACAGACAAGCTGGAGAAGCTGATGGTGAGGATCGGCGTCTTCTCGGTTCTTTACACCGTTCCCGCCACTTGTGTGATTGCTTGCTATTTTTACGAGCGACTTAACATGGATTACTGGAAGATCTTAGCAGAGGAGCACAAATGTGTTGAGGACAGTAAGAGTGGCGAGGAGTGTGTGATGAACACCTCCATACCAGCCGTGGAGATCTTCATGGTTAAGATCTTCATGCTGCTGGTGGTGGGCATCACAAGCGGCATGTGGATCTGGACCTCCAAAACGCTGCAGTCTTGGCAGAATGTTTTCAGCCGTAAACTAAAGAAAAAGACTAGGAGAAAGGCAGCATGCGTTTTCACAGGCAGTGGACCTTACCTCAAGCCTCATCCCGCACTGAAAGGACATAAAACCAAGTACGAACCAGCAGGTCCTCCTGCTACATGTGTATGAGTTGGGCCTCTATATGCATACACGCAAAGCCAACTAACTTCTAAACAAACTGCTTTACAATGTCAAGACCCAACGAAGGACACAACAATGCTCATATTTATTTAATGCAAATGTTTTTAAAAAGGTTCAACATCCCCGACAGTTTTTTTTCTAAATCTGTATGAATATACAAGATTGATGTCTTAGTCTTTGGCTCTTAGTGCTTGTACTATTTTTGAAACTTTGCAGACTGTTTTTCAAACAAAGAAAATGGAGCTGGTCCCCGCTGCCATCGTGTTGTTTGGATGCCTGTATCATGTGCAATAGTTGTTTCCCTTAGTGACAGAGAGAAAGACACTCTGATACTGTAGGGCTGCGATTAAAGACAATGAAAGGACTAGACGAACAATGGGTGTGAATGGCTCGGGGAAAAGCGGCTCCTCCGTGGCGCGGTCGTGTGGCTTTTCTATGTAGATGAAGGCTGTGTCATACACAACTGCATTGACATTGGAGTGCAGCTGCTGAATGCAGCCTCGGCAGAGAATGAACTACCCATTGTCAGGCCTTTTCATGGAACAAAGTAAATCTTTAAGCACTAAATATTGCAGACACAAAAGAGAAAACTTGTTATTTGAGTTGTTTTGTACAGTGAGTTCATGCCCTCTGGTTTGTTTTGCTATTCACTTTTTATGTCTCACAGACATTTGTGTGTATTTCTAAAGGTTCATATTTTATAAGAATAAATAAAAAACATTTTAGTTTTAAATGTTCTGAGAGCCGAGCTGTGAATCACAAAGGCGTTTCATTATTTGTGTGCCGTGGGAATAAGCTTAGAACATTTTTCCTCCATAAAGCAGGAAGACTCATGTGTTTAATCAGATTTTAAAGGACAGGAAGACAGTTGGGAATTACTTGACTCACACGACTACATTAATATTCTATATCAGTCATACCTTTACAAACATCTCTCAGCTAAACCCCCTCAAAACTCACCCTAAGGCTATAGAAGTTGGTATGATCAGTCCATTGAGTGAAAGTTTTAAGTGTGAGCAGCCTCTGTATGTACTGCTTTAATGTAAAATGTTCTTAACTCTTTAAAACCATCATAAGAAATGAAACGCTGACTCAAGACCCTTCTTGAAGCGTCAGGATAATCTCATGTGTACCGTCTCAAAGTTCTTTGGGATACAGACTTTGTGTTTGTAGGTATGGGTAGGTTCACTCACAGCTCCCACAACGGTTACTGCAAAATCAAAAGGTAGATCCATAATATAAAAAAGACTACGAATAGAGGTGTATTCAAGTACCCTTTTTTTGCTTCTCTTTTAAATCTTTCAAAAACACTCTTATATATCTATAACTTATTAAAATTAATCTATTCACTTCAACGTTTCATTGATAAACAATACCGAAGCAGGAGACTTTAAAGTTTGTTTTGTTTTGTTCTTCAGATTTCAAAGTTTTTTTTTTCGCTATTTTATTTTATAACATCAAATCGGGTCATTTTTGAAGTGTAGCCTTTGATTTAAGTGTCTTTTTTCACCGTTGCTGAGTAAAATGCTCAAAAAGTCTGTCTTTACAATTACATATGGATCTCTATGCCCATCTCTTCTTGAACTTTTGAATACTAAGCTTCATAGAATAGAGATTTAATAAGTCTTGAAACTCATAATCCCTCAATGAATAGGCAAAAGAAAAAGCATTTACTATAGCCAAATATTAAGCAGTTACATAATATGTGTAACAATAGTCACATTAATTTACTAAATTAATCATTTAAATTGTAGGGGCATTGAAAAGTTTATAAAGTGTATCAAAACATCATAGTACAGGAAAACAATACTGTACAGCTATGAAAAATGCGGTTGACATAATTGCTGAAAAGAACAATTTTGATTGCAGCATTTTGATTGGTGGAAACTAATTTTTATGTGCCTGTTTAGTACATCAACAGGTGTAATCAATATCTTATTAATAACTTGAGAAACTTCGGAAAGTACACACAGTAAACCACAAGGGTATTTATCTAGAGAATGCAGAAGTATGTTTAACATTACAGGCTTTAGTAATCTAATCACATCTGTCATTGGCCTAAATCCATACAGGACGTTTCTTTAGAAAAGGTGACTCAGACCTTTAGGTGTTGCTCACTAGGTGAACATTTAAACATGCAATAAAAAAGGTAAGTACATCTGTTTCAATACATGCCCAATCATGTTCTTTGTGCTTCTGATTTTCTTATTGTGTTTTTGATGTACTTGCACGTGATTTTTATTATAATATCATTATTAATGGCTAATGTCATTACAGAATGATAAGGTTTTAAAATGTTTACTTGCTTTAAATTCTCCTAAGCACTGCTGCATTTGTAAGCAGCAAAGTTGTTCTGCTAAGTGAAAAACGCACACATCTCCTATTTTTATCAGGTGTCTTTTGATGTACGGTGAAATCTTAATTTTTAATGTACTTGTTAGTCCTACTTGGAGCTCCTAAATTGTTAAATTTTTTTATAGGAAAGCAAAATCGAAAAATGATTATGACTGCATTATGATTTTAAATTAGATGATTCCCCAACCTGTTAAAGAAACTGTAAACTGAAAAATATCAGTGACAATGAATCAAACGAAATACTTATTAAATGTTGAGTCGGGTAAAATAAGGATGTTTTTGTTTTGAATATTAAAACTCTCTAAGCCCTAACAAAACATACAGTGGCTTTGCTGTAATTTTGATGAGCGCCAACATTTTTGTGGCCATTATTAATAACACTCAGTCATTAAAAGATTATGGTATGTTTTGAAGATTTCTCTGCCCTTTAAAAGCTCACTTTACATGTCAAGTGCAGTGTGTGTGTGTGTGTGTGTAAAAAAGATCTAAAACAGGTCTGATCTGATGAAGGCCTGAGTGAAGTGTGTGTTCTGTACTTTGCCCAGGGGTTGTTCAAGTCTCTGCAACGTCCTTGTAGTGTTTCAAAATTCAGGCACATGAATCAAAGAGGCCTCATTTGAGGCACACACGCATACACACCTCTGTTATACTCACACCACCCTGTCTTTCTCTCTACTTCTCTCTTTTGCACACACATACACACTTATGTACACACAAGGCTGTCTAAGGGCCACCTGGGCTCCGGGCCCTCAGGTGTGTGAGTCGAACTGTAAATATCAATGACAGTTACCATTCCACTACCTTCTAAAGACCATCTCACTTTTCCCCTTTTTCTTCCCCGTACTTGCTTTCCCTGTAGTTGAGAATTAAAGGCCAGTTTACTAAGTGAAGCTGGAGTGTGTTTCTGAAGTGAAGTATAAACTGGAGGGTAAAATGGCAGTGACCCTGTTCCTCTTTAATATCACATCCAAAGCTTTGCAGATCTAAACACTCTATTTTCTCGTCAGCGTACAGCAGTTTTTCCTGTGTTTGTCTGCTCTGTGTGCTTGGTAAACATTTAGTTCATAGTTTCAGGTATTCATGTTTAAGGAAATAACCCACACATATTCTTCATAAACTGTTTGCTTCATTAAATTTGATACTGTTAAAATGTCCACCTGTTTTGTAAGTCAGTTTGTCAGCAATCAGCCAATCAGAATCAAATCAGCATGTGAAGTGTCCTGAATCATCAGGCAGTTTATAAGTGGGTTTGCCCAGCTAATTCTGGGCGCCCTGTGTGAATCACCAGGCACACCAGATACATAGGCAATATTGATGACAAACTCTATTTGTTCCCACATGTGTTGTAACCACACATGGCACTTCATTTTAAATATTAGAAAACAGAAAAGATCTACAGTGTACGCAAAGATTTTCAGTAAAGCCTGAATTTCATTCTGTTCTTCACCCAAAGCTATCAAATGGTTTCCGAAGACTATTAGGCCTGCAAGTCATATGGTCGTACTTTTATTTTTGAATGTATTTCCTACTTATGTTCCACAGAAGAAAATGTGGTTGCAACAACATGAGGGTAATTAACGTTCCTTTTTGGGTCAACTAATCCTTTAAGTAACGATCCATTAGCATTTAATCTTGCACCAACTGTTGTTTTTCTCCACAAAGACATTATGATAAGTTACTTGTATGTACTGCTGATATTAGTTGTGTGCTAAACTCGACGAAACGCTGACATAAATCTGTAGGCTGACTGACTGCAGGCAGGGTTAGTTCTCTTTGATCAGATCTTTTTTGAAGACGCCTGTAGACTCATCACCACAGGCCCATCAGCACCTGTTTTCCAGTCAGGACCTGTTTTCAGAGGAGCATTGCTCCGATTCTCTCACACACAAACACGCCGGAACATACATTCTCATAATGACTCTATGTCTTAAAGTAAGTTGTCAACATCTTGTATTGCCTTTCAATAACTTTCCATAACTATAAAATCCTTTCATAGGCTTTCTCTCTTGTCTCCATTCTTTATGTGCAGTGCCTTTGAAAACTGTCCTTGTGAATTGGCTTAAAATAACAGTGCATGACAGAGATTAGATACTGAGAAGTTACTGTAAAGAAGCTGTATAAGCATCTTCCTGCTCCCCCACCCCAGCCAAAAGGCAGTTTGTTCCACTGAAGATTGGAACATCTCCAATGAATTGGAAGTCTCCAATGAAGCGTTTGATGGAAAAGAGCCTGTCGCTACAATACATTTGCCAGAGGCTTTAATCAAAAGTGACTTACTGTGCAATCATGGTTCTATACATTTAATCAATTCATGTATTCTTTGGAAATCGAACCCACGACCTTTATGTTGCTAGCGCCATGCTCTAAGCTTTGAACTTCATGAACCTACATAATGCAATATACATAACTGCAATTAAAATCCGTATAATCTACATAATTATAGCTATATCTTTGGAATATTTAGAATTGTGTTTTTATGCCCTTTGATCTAATATCATTATGATGTCTTTGTATTTGCCTCTCCTGTTTCTATTTTTAGTTTCTGTGCTAAAAACTTAAACAACACAATGTCTGGATAGAACATCTATTACTAAATTGACAGATTGAAGTTCTATTAAAACAGCAACAGTCTTTAAAGAGATGTGTTATCTGCTAGTTTGGCTCTCTCCACAGACACGTGAATAAACCAGTATTGCTGCATTGCTAATAGTCACATGCATTTTGGTAAAAATATATTGAAGCTCCAATAAATAAAACAAAGTTGTGGGGTCACCAGATGAAGTGAAGGATTTAACTGTATATTATTTGTGCCATATTTTTAGATGTGTATATATATAATATGCATCTTCTTATTTGCTTAAAATATGATATGTAGGCTACAATGAACCCATACGCAAAGGTCAGCTGCAGCCTGGAGGAATATGTGTGCTCCAAAACAGCTGTAACTTGTACTTTGTTGTGTAAAGCAGGATATGAGATTTGTGTTTGCAAATGTATAGATTAACGTAAATGTGAATACACAATTATTTTGTTGTACATAAAAAATAAAAGGCTAGAACACATACAGTATGCACACATACACACGCACAGGTGTGAACATCGTGTGAATATTAGTGAAGATGATAACAAGGTAAAATGTGTGAGAACCTTTTGGAGAAAAGTGGTCCTTTGCAATTATCAGTTCTGAGAATCATTACAGAAGAATCTGGAACAATGACAACACACCCATCTGCCCTGCAGCAGGGGCACGTTTCAGATATTCTTTCTCACTGTTTTAGTCACACACACACAACTCACATGTGGCCACCTGCAATCAAACGACTTTTAGATCGAAACAGAACAATAAGATCTTTATTTTAAAAAGATGGTGGTGTGTGCGTATATATGTCCGAGTGCTCAATATATGTCTGTGTTTATTGGTTAAGAGAGTAAGTGAGGGAGAGAAAGCAGGGTGTATATGTGTTTGCATGTCTGAAATTGCCCTTAGATGTCAGCACCTTGTGGCAGAGGTGGAGGACATCATCGGAAGGTAAACAAAAGAAGTGACACCCTTGTAAACACTCAGATCACACTAAGCACACCAATCCGGGTTAACCTGAACAAGCACTCTGGTTTTACCCTGCAGTTATTCTCATTGAGCGTTGAGTTGTTTTTGAAAGACTGAGAAGACTTACATTTTTGGTCAGGTTGAATATCATTACCTTATCATGAAAACAACTTTATCTAATTATATAGCGTGTGTGTGTGTGTGTGTGTATGTGTGTGTGCGTCAGATGGCAGTGGGATGTCTTCCATGGTGACTTAGCAGAGTATGATTTTGGGAGTGTAAAGGTCTAATCTGCCCCCTCTCTAATCCTTCCAAAACACACACACACACACACACACACACACACACACACACACACATACTAATCTGCCCCTCTTTCTAATCCTCACTGCAAAGTGCCCAGATAATGAAAAACCATCTGAATTCCAGAGCTCAGGAACTCATTGTTACTTAATGGTAGAGATGAGTCTCCATACCACACATACACACACACTCACACAAAGGAGGGTTCTTATATGTTCACAGAGACACTTTCTCCCACACAGCCTCTTTGAAGAAAGACCACATTCATCCTTCTGACCATATAATCTGTTCTGCAGTGATCATAAAGCAAACAGACAGCTCAAAGTATCTGTGATATTGAGGCAGGAGCAAGTTTCCCTGCGGTATTTGTGATTTACTGCTGACTTGTGAAGTGCCGCTATCATGTTTGTCACGCCTAAGGAGAAGTTTTCTGTTGCGAAAGACCCTGTGCTTCCACATGTAGTGTGACTTGAATGATGTCATAAGGTGTCATGGCAACTGTCTGGCTGGAATTTAGAACTATAGATGAACAGATGGGCCCTGGCTGTCATGTTGTAAACCCCTTCTTGTTATAGGAGATATTTTTCTTAATCTCAGTGTTGGAGATGAGTGACAGTGGCTGGTCACATCTTAACTAATGTGTTAAAGGGATTTTTTGAATTTTCAAAAATTAAACCTTAACATTTTGACACATTAAACCACATTGTTTGTACTATAAAGAGAGAAGTGGAGAGGTATGCAATAACTTTTCTAAGTAATTGGATGTATAATTTTCATTTCATCAATAATAGTAATCATTGTACGCAACTGCTCAGAACACTTTAGGAACTGTATAGCAACACAGTGTCAACCATCTAGAAGACCCTAGCACTGTGGCAGAAAGATTTGGTACAGGCAACTTATACTGTCTGAAAAAAAGTTTATTTTTTTCACATTCCCATTTTCTTCAGAATTATCCATTGGTTTGTCTAGCCAACATATAGATGCTGGTACAGTACAGGGCAATTAATCGTGTGTTTATTGTAAACTGATATTACTGTGTATGAGTAAATGTATTATGTTTTTGATTTAGTTTGTTTGTCTGAATACATTAAGGGAATTGTTTTTATTTTTTAAATATCACTTCGTTTTATAGTCACATGATCACCTACATGAAGATGTTTTGAGAACACACAAAAGTTGTGTTACACTAAGTTATGTACTGTTCTCTTTAATCATGTACAAAACATGGCTATATTCTTATTCATCTTTTTGTACAACCTCCGACCCACCAATCTGCCTCTCCCAAAATCAACAACCACTAAGTTAAAACCTCCAGGACATGTTTTGTTCCTTATGACAGAATAGCAATAGAATCATTGTGATGAATGAAAAATGCTTTGCTGTTCGTGCTGGGGAGTGCTGCCTCTATTGTGTCTCCAAAAAAGAGCATCATTTAGATATAACATCAACCACAAACAGAGGAAATCTGTATTAAGGGCAAAATCTGCCGCCCATTTACACAAAGAGAACACCTGCTTCCCCTCTCTTCAAAACAAAACTCAAGTACAGGCCAAAAAAAAGGTTTGGGTAAGTTGAAATGCTGGCAGGCTGCGGCATGCCAAGCAAGCTGTATCTGAACTCTAGCATGAAACACTGTCAAAACTCAGCCATAAATTTTAAAGACATAATTAGTTTTTGAAGCTAAAGAGAGATATAAGATTATTAAAGAATATTATAAGATTGGGCACCTGAACAGACTATTGCTTTAGCAGGAGTGCACAGTAATACCAGAACACATCATATCTTATACACTTATATTATTTTTTTATTTTTTATTTTTAATTAAAAGTATTATAAACATGTTGATTAGATGCTTTATTAAACAATATTGGAAGCATATGGAAGATTATATGATGTAACTATGTTAAACAGACAGCACGCAAACTGTTCTAATCCCAACAACAAACAGTTTTGTTTTCTCACAGACTCACATTTGCATATTCAAATTTAAATGTGTTTTGTATATATTACTTGGAGTCATTTTACTAGTCTTATTGTTCCAGTCATCACTGATTTCAGTCATGGTTTTGTTTTTAGATGTCCTTTGTTGATTTAAACTGTTTAGAAATAATTGTATTCCCCAGGAGAACAGCAACAGAATTTAGAAGAGACGATTAGTTCACAAACAACACAAAACATATGTTTCCCTGCAGTGGTCCATGAATGTCCCCTTTCCTCTTACCCAGTACTAAGACGCAACTGGAGACAATTAGGAGAAAATACTATGAACAATATCAAATGTAACAAATGCTCTTTGTTTAACATGTCACTGGCTATGTTTGGAATCCTACTTACTCAATATTGCACAGTATATACTGTATACTGACTACTATTTCTTTAAATATTTGCTGAAACAGAACACATCTGCAACAAAAATGTGACCTTTGTGTTTCTCACAAGATCTCCTCATTTTGCATGTGTCAGTTCAGCATGTGGCGTCCAGTGATCTGCTTGGAAATGAAAACAAATATTTTTTTGTTTAAACAAAGAATGTATTAACATTTGGCAGTCCAAACAAAAATAGTTAATATGGATATGATAAATATTTTGGCTGATCTTGTTTGGTAGAAATAAAAAGTCCAATGCATTGCATTGTGGGATACATTAATGACACAGTGGGCTTTATTGTATACTGCACGTTTAACAAATGTTGTGTGCCGTCTGATTATTCCATGAATGCAGAAAAGTAACATACTGTGCACAATACAATATTCTGCAGAAGTAATAATAATACTATTGTACGTTATGCAAGCATACCACATGTGTTGTAGTTTAAACAATCAGGCTAATTTTAGGGAGGATGGGTGTGTGTTTCCTGAGCATAGATGTTAGGACCAGGGATGTTGTTTTAACTAAAACTACAACTAAAACCTAAATAAATTAAGTAAATAAACTTTTTTAAAACAGTGTTTGATCTTAACAAGACAATCCATCTATATGGCAACAGAGTGTGATGCAGGTTAAAAGTATAAATGGTATCCTGCAAAATCGAATTTCATTCTCAAATTATGTGTCAGATCTTCGCTACCATTGAAAGCCTAAATGACATTGGCTGAATTGTCAAGTGGATGGGATTAAAAAACACAGCGCATAAAAAATAGGGTTAATTCTGCTTTAGTGTGAAGCCCCTTAACTGAAGTAGCCACCAGACAATGAGTTAGACAGGGAGAGATTACATAGACATGTAGGTAGAGGTAAATTCATACACAGCAGGAGAGCTCATGCACACATGCACACGCTAATGCATTGGCACTCACTTGTAACGTGATGTGATTGATTATGATTAATTTATCTTGTTTGTACCTGGGAATTCTGTCGTATTCCTGCTTCATACAAAATCACATGCAAATGACTACTATCAAAATATCGAAACAGCTGTTTCACTAGTCTAAAGCAGTAGTCTAGCTGTTTTAGTAGTCTTTAAGGGCAGTAATTCATGGCTTTCTGACTATAACAAAGTAAACCAGGGTAAGCGTCTCTCTGTGAACAAGGGCCTGCTCTTCAGCTCATTGGACAGAAGAGGTCGGTGGAAGGAGGTGAAAGGTCAGATAAAGGGACTGCATGGTAGTTTTTGGGTTTTCTTGAAAGGGTTGATTTGAAAAGTGTCAGTTCATTGATATTCAAGGATTTGACCTTTTAACAAGAGGAGGGTCACCATGTTTGAAATGGTCATGCCTCTACCCGGAATGTTATTTCTTCAAATGCACACATATCCATACACACATTTATTCTTCTATCACGGCTACACCACTGTGTGTGTTTCTTAGTTTTCTTTTGACTTTAATTCCTTTCATTATGAGCTACTGATAGTGTCTATCCCCTAATCTTTCTAAAATTTATAAATATTGTTAACAATAATTAAACCTTTAAAAGTAAAATTACATATGAATAACTCTTCTTATTCGAGGATGTCCCCAAATAGAGGTAATTCTGATTTAATGACTGGTGAATTTTCTCCACACTGTAGCTAAGTGCATACACACACACAGAAAGAGAGAGAGAGTGTGTGTGTGTGTGTGTGAGGCAGAGAGAGAGAGAAAGAGAGAATAATACACACTGTTCACTAACAAAGCTGGCACTAGTTAAGAAGAAACACTAACAGGTGTCAGTGTGGCATCTGTGACTGGATTTCATTTTTCACATTTTGTAATTTCTCCTCACAGTGGACACTGCAAATACAAACACACACACACACACACACACACACACACACACAAACAGCTTAATTGCTGTTTAAATGGAAATGGAAAGCATTTAAATGAACGTATTAAAACTAAATCTTGCTGCTTATGTTATGTTTTATCTGTTAAGTATTGTTTTACATAACCCATGTAATGTAACTTTTACATGTGGTTTTATGTGCTCAATATAATAACTTGCCACCTGTTCGGTTCTCTACAGAAATTTGAATGCTTTATTCTGATTCTCAATTTCCCAGACTAATGTTCACTTGGACTACAAACCTGGAAGAACAGGACTTCAAATACACTGTGGACTCAGCTGTTGTGTCATATCAGATTCTATAGAACATTCCGTTGCAGTCCACAGGTGTCGGTTTAGCATATGTGCTTTTCCATTAAGCAGAAAACTATGCTCAATACTGCTATTGTGTGTTATTGTGCCAGAGATAGTGTAAGAAGGGCCGGGCCACTTGTAGAACTGTGAATGGAAAATTATATCACTCAATATGGCAGCTGTGATTATGTCCTGCCGTTGCAGTTATCAGTTCTCAGATTGGTCTTTTAGAGTCCATTTTAGAAAAGGCCATGGGGTCAAAGTGTTTATGATTACCTGTTAGCCTGTTAGCCCCTGCTGATAGATCATGCAAATACATTATCTGTTTCTAAAAAGCATGTCCATTGATGGTTATTCAGAACTGGACATGTATCCCGACAAAATCTAAGAGTTTTGGAGATCTGGAACTTTATAGTCCCATTATAGTAATTAGGTTAAATGCATGCTGATTGCCTAGATGTCTAGATCATTGCTAAGATGGAAATGTGTGTGAACAAACTTTTCATTCCCTTGGAGATCTCAATAGCAGCATGATAGGTGCCATTAAGTGTTATTTCTTCAAAATGAGTTAATATGTTTAATAACTATGTTGAGGTTAGTACCTACTTTGGAAGATGACACTGTCTTTATAGAG
>JAZGTI010011855.1:0-16249 GCA_036877585.1 Botia kubotai | reverse complement strand
AATTTAAACGAATCTACATAAATATAAAAGAACATACATTAACGTACAGATAGTACATTTCTTTATAAAAGTAACTCATTCGTTTTATCGATCAATACATAACAAATAAAATAAATGTTACATGCGATGTAACACACCCAACATTTTAATAAATGCATCTTTTAATAATATTTCTTGTAATCAACGTATTCATCTATTGTAATAAATAAATGTTGCCCGCGATTTCCGACATTTGTAACATTTCCAACATTTTAAATGTCACTCATACACAAATTCTTTTTAACAACCGTAAAAATGTTCTCACCCAGTTCATAAATACAGAAACGACCTTTAGGTTCAGCCCGGGGTCACCTTCACGCCCTAATAAACAGCCGCTATAACGATGTAGCGGCGCAGAGCATCTTTAAACACCATTGAAGTTACTATAGTGCTTGAATCGCGTGCCAGCCCACCTCACACTCAGAGTGACTGAGGGCTGAAGGGTCTGCTGTGGGCGAGTCCACCACACGCCCGACCCCAGAGCGTGTGGAGAGAGGCAGCTGCGTCAGAGACTCACCTTTCATCATAATGGCAGTAACACTGATAACCTCAGAGAGGATTCCTGTGCAGTCTCCACCCCACTAAAATTACCTGGCTTTTGTGTCCCCTCCCTCACTGAACAATAAGATTTGTTTGGCTGAAGTAGCGTATAGAACTCCAGCGAGCAGGACAGAATACTTCACTTGACGTCAGTGGATGTGAGAAACTGTTGTTCTATACGTCCGTGTCACGAAACCCTGAAATTTAGCCTACAGAGGCAACTCACACGCTAACAGATATCTGAGGGCTTTAGCAAACACAAGTTAATAAACATAAGAAGCAACCGAGCTAACAGGAAACATTCTCAGAATGTTGGCTAACATTCTCCAAAAGTTATCCCAAGGTTATCAAAAATGTTTTTGAAGTAACTTGAGTTTGCTTAATGTACATCAAAAACATTAAGTTAGTTAGTGGAACGTTTTAATAATGTTACATAATTTAACACGTTTGAATAATGTTCTTATAACCAAGCAATAATGTTAATGCAATGTTTAAAAAATGTCTACAAATATTTAAAAAAAACTACGTTTTGGACATTCCTAGAGCTTTCAAAATAACATTTTAACGTTTTTGTTACTTAATGGAAATGTTATGGAAACGTTCTGGGAACGATTCTGACCATATTTGTCTTCGCAAATATGGTCACACCGAATGTCCTTGAGTTGTAAAGCTCACGATATTACAGTAAAGTACAGTTTGATCATGTGGACCTGTTTTTCTCTTTACACATGGTTACTGGTCAACTGATACGGGTTTCAAAAGGGTTGCCGATGGCTGATATAATGCTGACAAACATGAAAAAGAATAATGAAACCTCAAATGAAACCTCTTCATTATCTCAGTTGTTTCTCAGTTAGAGAGCAATGAGATGAAGTCGAGAGCAAATTGAGATTTGGTCTTAAGTGATAATCTTGCGTAACTCTTATAGTGTGAAAACAAGGGTCATTCGTGTCTGTTTCTCATAAGAAATTTCAGTAGAAACATTGTACTTAAATGAAACACAACAGAGACTTTTAATAAATGTCCCACGCTATGAACTCTGGACATACACTAAACAATGTCATTATAGCAAATGTGACACACTACACTAAATGTACACTAAATAATTAACTCTAATTTTACACAATATTAACTTAAAATCAACTTAACATTTTAGAATTTAAAATCTTAAAGTTTATATTTTAAAACAAAACATCTGTTTTTCGGCTTCACTTAGTGACGGTCAACATCATGTGACAGCCTCCACATCTCAGAATGTTCCGGAAAGCAATGTCACATTCACCTGCTTTAAACAGAGGTGAGGGACGAACTCAGTTACCGGCCCGCTGCCAACCAGGGAACCCTCACTGAACAAACGCACCCTTTAATGCGACTCCCAAACTGCGCGCTGTGTCGAGCGACTGTCTTTGAAATACAGTATGTGCTGACACAATGTCTTAGAATACTGACAGTACAGTGACACAAAATATATAACTGGCACCCAGCCAATAAAATGACAGATGCTTTTCTTTACATGAAAGTATAGAGTTACTGTTCGCTCTCCAGGAGAGACGGCACACGCTGGCACGGGTTCCTACATGTCCCGCTAATAACCTGACAGACTTACAGACATTTATCACAGTGTTTAGCTTTAGCATACGTTTATTTTGGAAGTGATCCAGAGTTATATTTTTAGAAAGATATGTACTTTACCCATTACAATATGTATGAAAATACATCATTATATGTTCATCTGCCTTCCTGTACCATAAATTAAAAGACAGAGTGGAAAAACAGGCAGATAAAATGTGTTAAAATGTGGGATTTACTCACGAGAGACTTTCATAGTGAAGAGAAACTCCAGGAATCTTTAAACAACAATCTCTGCTTCCCCATACATCTTTCTCAGAAGTTCTCCTCACAGAGTAAGAGCACTTAACTCCATGAGATCTCTCGTCTCCTCTGCTTTTGTCTGTATTTCTCCCCCTTCCTCCTTTCCTACTTGCCCTCCCCTTTATTTTCTCACTCTCTCCATCTTTGATTTACTCCCACACCCCGGTTGCTCTCCTCTCATTGGTTCTGAGGTCACAGCCCCCTCAGAATCGACCCCCTCTGTTCCTCAAGCTTTCCTCTCTCTCTTTAACTTAAACCATTAAAACTCGATCCATAACACAATTCTTTGCGCTGCCCATTCGGCCAGCCTTCAAGTGGCAGAACGTTGGCAATGTGGGATAGTTTTTTTCCTCAGTCTTATGATGTAATCATACCCCCCCTCCCCCTTCTGTTTCCAAAACTCACAACATAAGTCAATTTAATAAAGAGTCACTTCAAATTTTATAGTGTGGCTAACCAGTTCGCCGCACTCATCCCGTACAAAAGTAGCAGGGGGAGCGCACAACATTTAGGGAGAAAGAATGGACCGGGAAAACCAAAATGATTCAGATTCCTGCAACACCCCACGGATGACGGAAAACCGTAGGCTAAGGAAAAACGTGACATCACAAGCGGGCGACAATTGGCAGTCATTCAGTGGCCCCGTTTTAACTGCTGTCAGCTGAGCGTTTGCTGCCCACCAATCAGAACACACATCAGAAATGTGACCCAGACCCGTGTGGGCTGCAGCCTCTGCATTAAAACCAAACAATACAGAAGAAAGACAAGAGCCCGTCGGCAGCAGAATGCCAGTGAACATTCCACACAACTCAACAAAACACTTCTGTTGTCTGACTGAAGCGTAATGACAGAACCGAGTTTCACTTGGTTTCCCAGCTAACAATTTTAAGCTGTAGGAACGTTTCCATAACATTTCCATTAAGTAACAAAAATGTTATGTTGAATGTTCTAGGAATGTTTAAAACATCCAGTTGTTGGATGTTGTATTAACGTTACGGCTTGGTTATGAGAACAGTTTTAATTCTGTAACTTTCTAATATGTTTGACTAACAACTTAGGAATAACGTTTTGGATATAAATTATACACAACGTTAAAGTTCTATTTACGGTAATGAAAAACCTCAACAACAACAAGGAAACAGCTGTATTACTTTCTACAGGAGCCCACCGTCACCCCCCCAAACAAAACCATACAGTGCATACAGTATGAATCAGCCAGACAGAGAAGCGAGATGACGCGGAAAACAGCAGCGATAGAAGCTCACAGTCTATTACTGTAAACCGTGAGGTGCTCAATGGAAAACACCTGGAGATAATTCACAGCTCAACAGCACAGCTCCACAGGCTGAGTCACCCGCCCCTGAGGGGGCACGGGTTCGACTGACTTTTTGCAGATTTTCTACTGTTGATTCCACTGTCTCCCTGGAAGAGGAAACAGACAAGCACACTGTACAAATGACAGACAGACATGAAGGTCAGTCAGTTGTCTGTGAAAACCACTGAACTGGATGTGTCATATTGAAAGCAGCTTAACATCTGATTAAACAACAGAAAAAATCCTGGAGCCCGTAAGCCCCTGACATTTACACCTGACTGCAACAATTGTAGCTTATTCATTCACAAACAGAACATATCTGAAAGCCATTGTGTCATAATTCACAGCTACAATCTGTAACTTTTGTCTCTTCATCGCCATCTCTGTTCGAAACATAAAATTGCAGGTTGCTTGCAGTTCTTTTTTAATGTGAATGAAAAGTTTAAATTCTAAACAGCTGCTGTAAGAACAAGCTAGTAACGCGGCACCATCTACAGCACCCAGACATGTGATATAGTAGCCAAATCTTCTTTCTGCTTATAGACAAACCCGACATCTCAAATGATAAATCATTATAAACTTAGTAAACTTAGTATAAACGTAAGATATCAAGATTGTTTTGAACACTGATCTGTGACATTAATAAAACTATATACTGTTCCTTTAAAAAACTACCTGTTATTTATGGCTTTGGATCATTGTTCCATTAAGGTCAATGAATAAAAACAACTGCCTTTATTTTCTTTTATTTTAAGCCTGTATCTGATGGATACAGTGTCTATCTCACATCCTGGTCTAAACGCAGTGTCCTTAAGACAGATCTAAATATTTACCTGCGGTATAGTGTATCATGTGCATGAATACGCAGAAACACAGAGCCAGTGTGAGGACGTCACACACAGCTTGTGTATATCGTCTGTCCGGATCACACAGTGATGCAGTGTGTCACACAAACAGACGTAAATCCAGTTTAGATTAACATCTGCCTATTGTTCATACAGGAGTAGAGTTACGACCACACAGTGTGCAATAGCTACACATGTCTGAGTGCGTGTGGTTGATTTCTGTCTATGTTATTCACTTGGGGACACTGAGTTCAGTAAAACACTGTTCGCTGTACGTCTGCCTGCGTCAGTTGAGGGAATATACGTCAGTGTGTTTGTGTAATACAAAAACACGTAACAATTACACTTGCATTGTTGGATTTCATCATTTAAAAACAGTTGATGTGTAAGATTGTGTGTATAAGAGCATGTGTGTGTGTGTGTGTGTGTGTGTGTGTGTATTATTAGCTTTATATAAAAACAATATAACTTTGTGGTGTGTCCTTATGTAGCAAGCTAAGTAAATGTGTTTGTGTACGTGTATTTGTGTTTGAGTACATTTGTGATGTCAAAAATGCTAAATTCCAATTTTGGATAGTTAAGTTAACATTAATTCCTATGAGTGTGTGTGTGTGTGAGAGAGAGAGAGAGAGAGAGAGAGAGAGAAGGTAATCAAATCCTTATTTATTTGTGCTCAGTTTAATACTTTAATCTGACAGACAGGGCCACCAGCTACTGTCTGATCATGACCATTCAGAGCTTTGGACTGCTGGTGTCACAAAACGTGACTTCACAGGGTCCTGCCCTGTGTCCCGGTGGCAACAGTGTGGGAATTCTGCTCTAGTCTGAGCTTTAATTAAGATGATCACCAGTGCGTCTGGACCCCCTAACGAGCAGCATCCTACCTACAACAGTCAGGAGTTCAATTCAACAGAGCTGCCACTCAGTACCTGAACTGTTCATCAATGAGTGGCGGGAGATTATTTGGTACAGAATCACAGCAGGGCTCCGTGCCAAAGGAAATTACACTCACTGGGAAGTACGCACAAAAGCAGCCCCTCAGATAAGAGACATTAAACTCTCCTTACTGACAAAATATTTGGGAGTGCTGCTGCCTTGATGGTTGGCAAAAAACAACGAAGATTGGTCAGCTGGGCATTTTTGGGAAAGAATACCATCGCTAACTCATTTCCTGTCCATCGTGTCAGGCTTACGAATACCTGATGGCATTACGTCTGAGTTAACTAAACAAACAGATTTCGGGATTTTGGCCTTGTAAAGTTACAGACAGAAGTGCTGCCACCCCCGCTAACAATTTTAGGTTGTAAAAATGTTTCCCCAATGTTTACATTACGTAACAAAAACATTCAAAACGTTATTTTAAAAGTTCTGGGAATGTTTAAAACATCCAGTTTTTTAGACATTGTATTAACGTTATTGTTAACATTACTGGTTATAGTTATCGTATAGTATTTTTTTATTTTTGATATATGATATATAACTTATAAAATTCTACTAATGTTATTTTAAGAACGCTTTTTGATAACGTTAGGAGAACTTTGTACCCATTTGTGGGTACATTGTTCCTTTAAGAGCGAAACTGGACTTCCAACAGCTGGAAGCCATCAACATACATCATCAGTGTCAAATCTTGTTCATTTTTCAAAATGATATTGTGACTTCTGACATCACTGTGGTTTTAAACGAAGCCTGGATTACTGAAATCCGAAGACTGACAGTCCGAAACGGGATGTTCATGTAGAGAGAGAGCCGCGTCTAGTAAACATCTGGAAAACTTTTGAGCACGGAAAATCACCTTGGTGTTGTTTGTCACAGCAGACGCAACTCGCTCAAATACGATACACAGACCCTCCTCGCAAAGAAAGAAAAAATATGACAGGATTAAGGTTTGGCTGGACACCAAATCTGTGCATGTGGTCTGTGGGACATCATCTTAAATTCACCGTCCACATGGTTGTAAACTGACAGAACATACCTGACGTTTTTGAGGCTGTTGTGAGGCGAGTTTTAAGCTTCTGCGATGAGGCAAGCCACAGCTTTCCCAGCACAAACCTCCACTTCTCCAGTTTCAAGCACAACGGTAAAAACGTTCATACTCCATCAACTCAGAAGAGTCTTTCCCGACCACAGACCTGCGGCTCTCGCTCTCAGAAGCCCAAACGAGACGGAGAAATATAAATCGGGGGGCTTGACTAATAATATCTGATTTTCCAAATGCTCCAAAAATCTGGGGAATGTAAAATGTGACACTTTGTAAACAAGCTGCGGTTTCTCTCAGGGATTTTCACACTGAGAGGTGTCGGGAAAAGTGTAGCAAGAATGTTTGCAATGCATTTATTTTATAACAAGTTCAGTTAGACAGTCAAAATACAGGGAGAAGTTACAGGAAGGTATTAGACAAAACATTCCCCACACTGTTGTGTTGGGAATCTGGAACCCAAGAGCAGGTGTTTGGTTCCTGACCCCAGAGGTCATTTACTAAATTATCACCAGTGAAATGCTACACAAGAAGTTTAGAATCTGTGAATCTAACGCACCTCCCTCTAAAAACCCCCAAACACGGCAAAAACAAATCAATCAGATGAAGTCTCTAAAGAACACAACTAGCAGACACTCCTCACACCAGATAAACACTTCCAGACGCTGGACAAGAGACATCATCCCACACCCTAAAATATTTTGACAGCTACCTCAAAATCCTCATTTGTGTAAGCTTTATGGTTTTTAAAAAAAAAATTTAGATTTTAGATTTTGTTCCTGTCAAACTTTTTGCCAATTATTTTATAAAGCATATTTGCGATTACTTAAATATTTGCAGAAAGATTTGTTAAGAGAACGTGTTAGTCTTGAAAAATACATACAGACAAACAAAATCGTTGTGTGTACATCTTCGCAAGATGGATGTAAAAAAGGATACAAAAGGAAAATAAATGGCTACCAGATCAAATCAAAACTATTTGCTGAATAATATTCATATAATAGTTCACCTAAAGTGGAATGTTTGTCATCATTTGCTCACCCTCGTGTCATTCAAACCTGTATGATTTTTAGGAGAAATTCAGGAGAAAGTCACTGTATGAAGAACTGTTTTCAGTCAGATTTGAAATTGTTTCACACATATAAATCACTAGAACATATTCTCTTGTGGGACACAATATGATGACGTTTGACTTGTGGATGAGCTGTACCTTTAAATGCTGCTTTTCATGAGATTTTTGTTATAACAAATCAGCAAATCGACGTACGTTTTAAATCTGTCTCAGTTTCCTCTCACACGTTCATCTCCTCGAGCACGAATGTTTTCAGTGTGTCAGAAACTCTGTCACCCTAAAATAATCTCGTTCCAAATTCAGTTCACACCTGCCAGTGATAGAAACACTCACACACACGCAGTTCACTTTGTTTTTTGTGTCACCGCTGTCGGATGTTTGTTCATGTCTCTGTAATTTTACTCAGAATGTAAAGGGAAGTATTTATCATTGTAAATCATCATGGTAAATATAGAGCAATCTGGTCCATACAGAAACACCCTCACAGAACTACCACTGGACCGTGTGTAAAAACAAGGCAGTACCAGTGGCATAATAATATACATGAACACAGCAAAATGCCTAAATATCATAAGTAATTCTGGCCACGTCTGTCTCAAGTTCTGTTTCAAGATTAAAATACAAACCCTACAGCCCGTCACTCTGAGTTTTGAGTTTTAATTTGTACCTTCACCAGCAGGGGGAGCCCCGCAGCTAAAATCACTGCTCAATCTACCGCAGTGAAAAATAACCCTTAAACATTTTCTTTTTCAATAAATCTTAAGTGTAAAGACCGATAGCATTGGCCTCCAGCCAATAATCCTGTTTAAATCTCATATTCAAAACATACGCACAAAATATTCGTGGTACGCAAAAAAGCTAACTCAGCACTATCCACGGAAATGAAAAATAATCACAATAATACATTAAACACCGTCTACACTCTGTCTTTAAACAGGCAGAGAATCAATTCTTAGTCGTTTATCAGACTGCCTGTGATTAGTCAGCGCTGCAGTTATATTTAGACTTACAGAGAAAGTCACGGGTCACAGGTCTGTTAATATGTGGAGTTACTCAAGGCCATGACATTTAAACTGTGACACACATTACTGAAGCCTGTCAATGATTCACCACCTGCGCAGGTACATAATCACTGCTCGGGTTCGACAAAATCAATGCAGAGCTGTGATCCATCTATTCATGTATACACACAGACGGGTAGATTCTGTGTCCAGTGTCCAGATGGGCTTCTGTGAACTGTGAGAAGAACCCAAATCGGCTCCATTATTTTAAAGAGCTTCAGTTTTAGAACTTCAGTACCAAAGAAAAGAGTGTGTTATAGAAACAGAGGTTTCAATCAGTGACTCTGACTAAAAATACCAAACAGTGTAAAACTTATTAATGGTGCCATTCATGCTGGATCTTTATCTGAGTGAGAAACTTCCTGTCCAGGGCACAGCAGTACTTAACCAGACACGTCACACAGAGATTTCATCACACAGAGATTTCATCACACAGAGATTTCATCACACAGAGATTCCATCATACAAAAGAGTGAAGAAAACTCATTTATGAAGCCAGACAAGCTCTCTTGTATTTGTCCTCTTCTTATAGGACATTACAATCAATATTATAGCTATATTTTAAGCACGTTTTATTTAGTTCTTCACCGCTTGACAAAAAAATGCTATGCAAATACAGATGGAATAATTATTGCAAATTCATGATGAATAAATACAACACACTTAACAATTCATCATTTATAAATGTTCTTGGAAGTCCCCTTAAAAGGATTTTAAATGGTTTAGTAAATAATGTATATAGTTAAACACATTGCATGACTTTCTTTTCTGCATGGAACACAAAAGGCTCTTGGAGACTGACAGTTTCGGGCACCATTTACTTTCACTGCATTTTTTATCTGTATAATGAAAGTGAATGGTGACCGAAACTCTCCGCTGTGTTCCACAGGAGATCAGAGGAGTTTTAAACATCATGCAGGTGAGTTCTGACTAAAATCTTCATTCCAAACAAGAACTAAGTCCTACAAGAGAATTGTCTATAAACACAGACGATGACCATTCTGTTTGGAGACGAGTCTTTCTCAAATTATTCCACAAACAAGCAGCCCTCACAAAGAAGTCTTGTGTCCGTCTGGTAGTAAAAACAGCTACAGCAGAATCTGGAGTTCCTCCTGAACTAGACACCTCATGAGATGATAAAGCAGACATGACAGAACCTGCCTGAAACCACAAGAGACAAGCCCCAACACTACAGTACAGTGTTCACAGCCAATCAAGATCTGCGCCTGAGACTCTGGATCCTGACAACAGCCCCCTTCAAGAGGAACCTGAACGTTCCTTGTCAGATAACACAGGAACATTCTGAGGCAACATTCTAGAAAACAATTTGAAAATCTTTTGAGGTCACTCAAACAATGTCTATGTTTGTCACGATGCAGGTGAAGCTCGACAACACACAAATCATCACAAAACCTGACTTCATTCTCATGTATTTAATAGTTTGACACTCACACTGTGTAACAGTAAAATTGTCTTGTTTGTTTCTGTTTTATGGAATGTTGTGAGAAATGACTGAGACACACTGTAAATAAAACATAACAGAGAACTCCATTAACTCTCATGAGCTATGAAAGAGCAACCTGTGGCAATAAACACCATTTTCTCCTGAGATCACAGGAAGGATATAATCCCTCTGAATATGTAAAAAGAGGGCAGCCCTTAAACACAACGAGTGCTGTGCACCCCCACCCAAACACACACCCCTCAGGTATGTTCTAGCACCGATGGGGACAAAGCAAAGGGGAGGGGTGAAGATGACAAATTCCATTTGGGGTTCTCCATTGTCTTCCTCTGAAAACAACAGCCTGAGGTGTGACCTCAACAAATAAACATTACACCACATTGACATTCCTCTCTACCGTATCTATACACTGTATAACCCCACAGAACTGAAGCCCAAAGTCAAATAAAGGTTCAAAGGTCAACTCAGCGATTGTTATGCATAACTGAGTTACGTTGTTTTTGACTAACTAGATGAATCAGTCACAGACATTTCCTCAAGTTAAATGTGAGGCCTAACAGTTTACAAACCATAATTTTAGAGAAAGCGTACTATATTAACTTTCAAAAAGACCAGAAAAACAAATATTACTACAAACACTGCCGAGACGAAAAAACAAAGGCGAGGTAATATATGTAATATCTAACCAAAGATCACCAACATCAACACACACTCAAATAGTATGATTACGTTATCAGAAACTGTGTAAATATACATCGTTGAAACTCCCACCCACAAACGCACTGATAAAGTCACATTGCTCCATCTGATCATACCTGCAGCTATCCTCTTAAGCAGCTGCTGCCGGGCAATGATCCGGCCCAGCCGGTACCCAGAGCGTCTTCTGCGATGGTCCATCCTCAAGTAGATATCTTGAGACTCTGGGGTCATGTTGCCCAGACACTCGCTGCTCTCCATCTGTGGCAGCTCTCTGTACATGCTCCCACAATGCCAAACGTCCAGCTCCCCCCTCCCCAGAAGAAAATGCCAAAAACAGTAGCGCAACTGTAGTCTGTCCACCAACAACCCAACACGTGTGAGATGTGAGACCTCAGAGCTCCAGAACCCGGGAGGAGCTCCAGCTGTGTGACCCCGCCCCCTCCAAAGTCACATGACCGGGGGTGAGCCAATGAGTAGGGAGGAGAGAGTGGACGACTCTGATGGCCGGTCTGAATTCAAGGCCTGTGCGAGTGCCGCTCGGTTCAGGAGGGAAATATAAATACCAGAGGAATGCTCATGAACTGGGCGAGTGGAGGGAGGGGAAAAGAAAAACAACATGGCTAAGAACCGGAGCAGAAAGAACAAGCCCACTGCTGTGACGCCCCTGAGAGGCCACGGTGGCTCAGGAGGAGTTTGTTAGCTAAGAAAAGAGAGAACGAGTATTTTGTGCGTCAGGTGTTGCAGGGTTGTGTTTTACAGGCTGCTGACGCACACTGTTAAGTGGCCTGACACACAAACGAGCTGGTCAGATTATCCATTACGACATCATAAAGAGAAACAGACACTGAGGTGAAAGTGAATGGGCTGCGCAGTGGGACTTCACCTTGTGAACCAACCACTGACGTAAAAACGGCCATTTCACACATGAAAATGGGCCGGACAGGAAACGTCTTATCTGCGGTCAAATACAAGCACCTTCAGTTATGTTGAAATAATGTTCCAGCGCAGTTTGTTTTATAAAGGTGATGTGTATATAAAACACGTTTTAATATCTAAACGGTTTCATTTTGGTGATTTTTATTTATGAGATTAAAAGAAAACCAAATAGAGACTTTTGCGTACTTTAATCTAGCAGCTTTAAGCTTTATAAACACTTTATAGCTTTATAAACACTGAAACCTTCTCAGCTGCACTCTTGGCGCCTGTCCACACTTAAAACTAAAGCGGTTTGAATCTGAATTCTGAACGCTAAAGAACATCCACTAAATACCTTTAATTCACATAAAGCACCTACTGTATAGTCAAAATCAACAAGCAGAGTCAACATTTAAGACACGCACAGTTAAAATAAAGACTCTGTGTTTCTGTCTGGTTGCTGTGTTTGTGAGTAAATACAACAAAATGAAGGAAAAACGACAAAATTCTTAAAAAAAGAGAAAAGTAATGAATGGAAGATTTGAGTGGAAGATTTCCATTCCAGCAACCTGCGATTTTAACCACAGCAAACACAGGAGCATACAGCCACTGTGAGCGTGTGTTTTACCCCTCTCTCTCTTTATTTTTAAATAGGGTACGAGTGGGCATGGCACCAAGTTAAACGCGCTCTGTGCCCCTCTCTGACTGGCACATGCTGATCATGCTATAAGCCGCACAAAGAGCACAATTCAAGCAGCTCTGCCATCCTGCTGCTATTTTAACACACCACTCCACCTCTCTCTCCAGCTGTGTTTAATACCCATCACAGTTTTGAGCTGTCAGAACGCTCTGTGCGCTCCACAGTGAACATGACTTCATCTGTTGCTCCAAAGCATGAGCATATAAACAAGATCTGATACGTGCTCTGTTGACTACAGGTGTAACTTCCTGAGCAGGTTTCTAGTTCTGGTTTTAATGGTTAGATTGGTTTTGAGTGCCCGCCCAGAGTAAACTCTTACTGGTTAACGACACCCTTACAGTCTAGTTTATAGTCTAACTTTCGTATACAGCAGGAACTCTTACTGTTTATGTATTTACTGTAAACAATACTAACAGTACATACTTGTACAGTGCTATAAGACATATTAACAACATGTGCAGTGTTTTACAGTGTATTTGAACTATACATTTGATCAGTATGTATGTTCCCTCATTCTGACACATAAATTGATACTGACTCCATTAATCGTTCGACATCGACGGCTGATCCGCATTCTCCAAAACAGCCTGTGCTTTATTTAGAAGGAGACATGTTATTGAAAACAGATCAAACATCTTTGTCATGCAGAACGGAGAGCTTAGCCAGACTGAGCTCAATATTCAGAGCCAAAGCCTCTTCATCATCTTTATACTGTGGCCAGAGACAAACATCTGACAGCTCACAGAACAAATGTATGCAAACGTGGAGAGAACAGAGGCTGCTCACTGTGTGCCCAAGAATGCACGTTCAACACACACACAAACACGCACGCACTCGTTGTTATGCCTTATGGGGACTTTCTTTCATTATAGACATAATGACTTTTATACTGTACAAACTGTATATTTTGTCACCTAACCCTCACTCTACCCCTAAACCCAACCCTCACAGAAACCTTTCTGCTTTTTTACATTTTACAAAAAGCATAATTTAGTATGTTTCATAATCAGTTTCCTTGTTGGGGACCGCTGGCTTGTCCCCACAATGTATGTGTTTGTGACTTTTTATCCTTATGGGGACATGTGATCCCCACAGTGGTAGAAAAACAAGCACATACACACAAAAACACAAAACAAAAACACACACACTCACTCACACAAACACACACGCACACAACAGCTGCATTGAGGAGACACCTTGAAAACTGTTACATTAAATGGTTTAGACTTATGAACTATTTTTTATCATTTTAAACAACAATCCTTATATATTAAGAATGCCTCTCAAATCTTAAAAATTACATACATTTTGAATACTTCATCAAACTAGCATTTGGACATTAAAGTTAAAACGCATATTTATCTATTCAGATTAATTAGAGACTAGATTTTTATATTGTTATATAGGAAATGTCAGTGGTGCTCACCTGCGCATAACTCTAACAATGCTTACAAGATAAAAGAGTCCAGCCCCCATGACTCTATGATATTCTCATATCTACATATGGCTCAGAAATCTAACATACTGTATCTAAAGACACATGCTTACTGGATTTGACTCAAAGAAAATAAAGACAGTGCATGTTGCAGCCAAAAGCTTTCAAAACAGCCTCAACCCTTGTGCTTACCCAGCTAGCAGTGAACATTCTCGGCTAACGTTCCCTAAAAGTTCTCTCAAACTTATCAAAAACATTCTTGCAGTATCGTATCATAAATATCAAAATGTTACATATCATAAATATCAAAAGCGTTATTCTTAAGTAGTTAGTGGAACGTTTTAAAAATGCTACAACTTTCCTAACAGCACCTTACTGGTACTTCATTTGCGTATTTTTCCACCAGCTGGAGGAACATCAGCCAGCAGCATCTGCCAGAAGTGTAATTGTACCGCTGCACCTTCATGAATTAGTGCGTTCATTTAGATGGAAACAAAATAAACAGTACTGCGGCTCACCAAATCAGGTCAAATGAAACTTAGCCAAAGAGAGGCCTTGCGTATACGACGGCTTATTTCTGATGAGGTTCCAGTAAAACGCCGTGGCTCGAATCGCTCGCAGGGATGCTGACTACACAATTTAAGACGTACAGAGAGGGAAAATATCAACAAAGCCGGTGGAAAGGAAAGTTATCGGCATAATATTTACCCTGTGGGATTCTGGGAAGGGCTGTTGAGTGTGGACAGGAGCCAGTAGAAACCAGCAGGTGCCTACGATGTGCTTCAGAAGTGAGAGAGCAGACAGGCTTGTGCCGTCTTCTCTGAATATTAGCTTGATTGAATCTCACACTGAAAATATTTATCACATTATGAACTTACGCACTTAGTTCTGAGAAATCAGTTTCTGTTTATAAGACTAACTGTATACAGTAACAGTGGCGGATTGTGTACAAAAGTTAAATGTTTTGTTGGCGTAATTTAAAATATCTTCTTTTGTGTTCCACAGTAGAATAAAAGTCAAACAGGTTTGGAATGACATGCGGGTGAGCAATTTTGGGTGATCTACCTCTTTAACACTGTTGTGTTATTGTAGTATTTTAGTTATCAAATAAACCTTCCGCACATAAAATATAAACAAATATATTTTTCTTTTTGATGGTCAAGTGGTCTCTTCTTGTCTAAGTAAGCAGCTTTTGGCCAGAACAGGTTGTTATGTGGACCAGACCTCATGCTGATAGTCAAAAATCTGTCAACACAAAACTAGCAAAGCCTTCGATTGACTGACGCTTCTGTACTAATTGGATAGATCATAATTTTACTGTTTTTATTTCACTTTACAATAAACCTGGACTTGAAAGCTGGATGCAATGCTTCTATTTCCCAAAATATCCTTCTGCTGCCCATCATCATTCCATTAAAAGTTCATCTTTGTTTGGCGTGTGTGTAAACAGCAGGTCGGCCATGCACATGACACCTGCACTGTACGGCACACAACTCAAATACATATTCAGAAAGATACACACCAAACATGGCTCTGAATGTAATCTCCATCCTCGCATGACAGCCAAAGTCATGCACCATAAAATAAACAAAGAATCTTGAAGACAAATACACAAGCACTGAAAGATTTCAATCTGATAACAGCGCACCAGACTCGTCATTCTTCATTATGATACAATGAAACAAACAGATGTATCGTCATATACGCGATGACAGGAAATGAAGAACGATCGCTAGAGCGTTTCCAGGTGCACAGCACGCTGCGTACTGACATCTAGTGGTCATATGAGGCATCGCCGATAAATCACTCCACACTAAACGCATCACCAGATTATGTATATATCTGTATGTAAACAACAGTTTCTGAAAGCTTTTAATACTTTAATAAGTTTTACTTTAAGTTAAGTAAAACTTAACTTAAATCAACGCAAACGTCCTACCAGAAGAATATAAATGATGCAAAACTTTACATTAAACAAATTATAGAATGAGGTACATTAAATCTTACTGTTAATACTGTCGTAAGGCAAACGAGAAATGCATATCATTAAATCTACCTATCTATCTATCTATCTATCTAGATATCTATCTAGATATCTATCTATCTATCTATCTAGATATCTAGATATCTAGATATCTATTTATCTATTTAATAATATAAAAAACTCTTATGAAAACGTTGTTGCTGTATATTGCTGTATATTACATGAAACAGCCTTAAAATAAAACGTTAAATAACTTTTAAAGTAAACTTCAACTCAATACGTGTCCTGTCGGGCACATCACAATTTGATCACATGCAATAACTTTTAACTTA
>JAZGTI010011854.1:0-16249 GCA_036877585.1 Botia kubotai | reverse complement strand
GCAGTGATGCGATATGTGAGGCTATCTGAAACCGTGGCGTCAGGGTCCTGAGCTCGGATCTGGACCACTGACACATCTTTGGGCGAGTTCTCCATGATGTACGGGTGGTAGACGGGGTCAGAGGTCAACGGGGCGTTATCATTCACGTCCTCCACCTGGATAAACACATCCATAGAGGCAGAAAGTGGCACCACACCTCGGTCCGTCGCGTATACCGTCAGCCAATAGGAATCCTGAGTCTCACAGTCCAGGGCGCCAGCAGTGTAAATCATTCCTGTGGGAACGAAAAGAAAACTTCTGAACTGCAAATTGATCTTATATATGATAAACTTAATAACCACAATTTTACACACAGCTGATGACAAGTTTATCATCACGCCCTATCAGTACTTTGGTTTGAGTGAGTCGTGAATGTCCACATACTCATTTTTCAAACGATTCATAACTTGGTTTGTGATCCAACTACATGTCAAAAGTGTCAAACTTCACCATGAGTCAAACTTTATTAAACGTAAGGTGCCCAACATTTTGAAGAGATTAGAGTCAGGAGGAAAGATTAATGTTCATAGACACACAGTCTCAGAAACCGAAGTCGGTTCAGCAGGTTTTAATACCGGGATTGGTCTGGTCTGCCTAAAATGTAATTTCTTTAGATTTTCTCTGGGGAAATTACTTAACTTTCAACTACATATCTGAGAACAACCTAAAGCCACAGAAAGAAAATACCTGCTTACAAAGTTTTGTTCTCCTACAGAGGTTCATAGCCTGGTCGACTGTGAGAGAAATTAAGGGTTTATAAATGTATTTGCAGTAAATTATTTCAATAATGACAAAAGCTCACATTTAAATAATGTACAATTTTAATTAAAATTATAAGTAAAATTATAAATAAAAATAATTAAATTATTTTAATTTAAATAATTTTTTATTAATTTGGGTTTGGAACAATGTCCAAAACCATTTAAAAATCGTATAATAATCTGGCTCAAAATGCAAGTGCAGAGTTTTTAAATGTGTTCTGTATAACTTTTCTAACATTTTTAAAAAAACACACAACTGAGTGTACACATCATAATCATTACAACTGTTTTACATTACATTACATTACAATTGTTGTGAAACGTCTGCTCTGAGAAATCGCTGATAATAACTCTATAATAATTAAATAACATTAATTTCAGTATCAGCAGCAGAGGGTGAGCCTCCCAAGATGGTGGCGCCGTCCCAAGATGCAACATGTGTGACGTAGATTCTTATTCACGTTTATCTTTTATTTAATTTAGGCCCACAATTTTATTTTAATTGAGTACATGAATTCCAGCAACTGTGTGTGTGAATTGCATTCTTTTGTCTATTCCTGAATGTATCTAGAAGAATAGTGTTGTGTCATTGACCCTTTACACTTTAGGTGTAACCTGGTGACACTTTACAGAGGACATGTTTGCTGAGCAAACACACTTTTAGCTACTGCTGCCCAATTCGAACTGACATCTTGGACATACCACTAACTTTAAATGGGCCGGGCATCTTACCGCAGGGCATGACGACAACAGCTCCGCTCGGATGACCTTCAGGCCCTCAGTAAAGCACATTTAATCATTTCTGACCAAAGCGCTGCCTCTGCCATTCTGTGATGAGGAGCGCTTCAGCACCACATCACAGGCACATGTAAATACGATTGGCGATGGGAAGGGGCGTCGCTGACAGAATGACCCATTTCACAAACGCGCTATGCAACGTGGTGAGTCCATCGGCGAACCGTGGAACAGAACAAAAAGCGCTCGGCCGTGAACACATTCAGCCGAGGGGACTCGAACCGTCACGGCCACCAGAAGCAGAAAAAAACCCACACGCAGGTCTCAGATTGTTACTTAAACCTTAAAAGCACCGAAAAGTAGGAGCTGAGACACCTGAGGGGACGAAAACACAAAAGATGGGTACAAACTGAACAGAGACATGTGAAGCTGACCGAAGGGGTGCTCGCTGATCCAAACACAGTGTGACATGTCAGGTTGCAAGAAGGAAATCTGCTATTCAAAATAATACCTTTAAAGACGAAAAGCAAAATCAGTCCCCCTTATTTTACTTCTCGATCAACCTGGTAAACAGAGTAGTTAAGAAAATAGAGGGGCAATAAAAACCACATGCAATATAAATGGAGGAGAGATTTGCTAAATTAATAGGTTATGGGGTTCAAATACTCAAATGAAAAGTGTGAGACTTTGCAGGCTTTTATCTAGATAATCTCATCCTAAAGTGTATTTGATGGATGGAAAGAAGGTTCACTAATGAGTTTTCGCCTGCATTTAAGCATGCTAGATTTTTTAATACTGCAATAAGAGGAAATTGGGGTGTAATTCTGCCTGAAATTCAGCCAAATGTACTTTTATTACACACACGTCTTGTAACTCAGGGATTACAGAAAACGTAGCTTGTTTGCTAAGTTATCTGGCCGTAAACAACGTTTGAAATTTGTCAAGTTGTTAATAATGTATGAAATATGCTTTTTATATTACCCACAAAACTCTTGACATGAATATGTCAATAATACAACCTCTGCATTGTAACAGAAAGTTAATTTATGTCACAGTTCAGCACGTCTCATTACAGGTTTCCATCACTGTCAAGAACCTTCTAGCCAAACTGCAGTAAATCTGTAGGTCACACAAGTAATTAATGCTCACACTGGGAGCTACATGCTCTGCTTCTATACATTTATAAAACGATAAGCCTTGTCAATCAAGCCTTCGCGCATGCATCAAAAACATGGCAGGTGCATAAAAACTGGTGCGAGGCTTCGGCGCTGTCTAGAGCAGGACTCTGCAGACTAGACATGCTTTGCACGAAGTTTTGATTTTAAGATTCTCGCTTTGATGCTGAGGTTTTTTTTGATGAAGGGATAAGCGTGGAATCCCACAGGTTTTAAAACTGAGAATGAGAAATTCGACAAAACACGAGGCCTGTCGCAGCTCTAATTAAAGTGACACCAATTTGCAGTAAGTGCCTGATTTTGTAAGCCATTTGAACATGAAAAACTAATTTAATGGTGCACAGAAAGACTAAAGAAATGCAAATGATTGAATGTTTTTTTGACACGCCGCGTTTGCTTTCACTTAATTGTGAATCTCGAACCACTGATCGTGAATACTCAACACCAAATGCATCTGCCACTTTGGCTTTACAAGCTATTGGTTTTCCTCATTATTCATGAATGTCAACCAGCAGGTGTGTATTACTAACATCAACGACTACTTATGACGCCAGAAAGCAGAAAATTGCTGTCGTGTCCTACGACTGTAACAAACTTAAAAGGATGATTACACGTTTTGTGATTAGCGGTATCGCAGAGAGGCCCCAATTATCCCTCAAGAACTCTCAAATGACAGAAAATATCAGTTTTAAATGTCGCTGTGATACGCACATAAATGGTTGCAAATAAAAGCATAAGCTATATAATGTAATTTCATAATATTCATATTTAATCATATTTCCTAATATTAGGATTCACATTTAATTTAACATTCTCTACAAAAATATCATTCATGTTTTAAGATGTAAACAATCAAATATTCATAGTTAGGCTGAATATAGAGCATAAGCAGACGGAAAAAAATTCCGTCTCAAACCACGTCATGTCTATACAGATTATCAAGGGCACTTGCTTGTATGCCAAGTGTCTTTAATTATCAGGATGAGTTCACGAGCACCAGGCCTATATATGCTGAAAAGGCATTTTCCCTCGACATAAATCTTCCCCCGTCCCTTTCATTCTGCTGCAAATCTACATCTTTGTAACAGCGAACACAATTCCTTTGTATTCCATGCAGATACCTAAAGGAAAACCCTTGATATTTCCCCTGAATTACAATTAAAGTTCAAGTAGTCTGTAAGAGGATATGGGCTTGTGGTGAAGATCCTCCACTCCAATATCTTCCAAAAATATGTTATCATTCAAAGAGCTACAAAGAACACATCACTCTAGTTCAGCGTGTGAGGGGGTGCTACACGAGGACTTTTGGCCCAGGTGTCTGAGAGACATGAAGGACTTAACCTGACTCTGGAGAAAAAGAGGCCAAATCTCAGAGGCAAATTAGAGCTGAACTTGTTTCTCGACAGGCGTCTGAGTGAGAGTGCTCTCTGATTTATTTCCCGAAGTGTGGGCAGGAATACCAATGCCTGCTCAAAGCGGCAGAGCGCTCTGCCGATAAGGTCTTCATAAATCCCACCGGCTTTTTTAGTTCACTCTTGCATGTGAGCAAAGAGACTTCCGATATCGAAATTACTCAGCATATACAGATCTCCAACCCAACACGTCCCAGCTGGGGCCTGGGATCAAGGGACTTTGATTTCTGCTCAGATCTGAGAATAATGCATGAACTGGCCGCTTTCAATCATCTCACAAGTCCAGTAACATTGACAAGGACTCAACGTGGCAGCTAAATGGATGTTGGTAGACGAATATGTTGTGGGCGTAAAGAGCCACTGTCCTTAACTGTCCCAGAGATATTACTTTGAAGATGAAAGACAACTCTCCTTGTTTCTCTGTTCCTCTTTAACTTGTCTATTGCTGCTGGTAGGACATTCAATTCTCGGTGGAAAATCCATGCTCACAGACTCTGGCGCTCATGCGCGACTCACTCACTTCACAGAAGTCCGATTAACAGACTTGGTCTAATTAGCTGACATGTGAATGAAAGACCACAGTTACATCTCACTGCCCGTTGTAGTCCTCTAATCAATAATCATTAGCTGTGATTAATTGTAAACTTGGCAGCCAGCAACGAGTCGTGTATGTAACTAAGCGTTTCGTTTCTTTAATTTCCTGTTTGTTGAGCCCGCAGATAAGATCACACACAGACATTTCACAACACAGACTGTGAAAATCACAGAGAATGACTTCAGAGAACACTTCTTCAAATCACACAGAGGTGAAGTCCTGCCTTTCTAGGTCACTGGTCTGCGCTGGTGGCGGCAGATTCAGAGGCAATTGTGAACCCAGAGCACAAATTCATCGCCAAGACAAATAATGTCACAGTGACCTTTTAACGGCATTCAATCAGCACACTGCAGTAAAAATGTTAGGGCGTAAATTCACAACATTTTCACCGTTTTTCTGTTTTGCTATGCAAGCCTCCTCAAAAATTACACAACAGAAAGGAAAAGAAAAGAGCTTACAGACAGATAGATAATTTATACCTGTTTCCTCATCAATGGAGAAGCTTGCTAGACCACTTCCAGCTTTGAGAGAGTACCTGATGACTCCATCTCTGCCTTTGTCATCATCTTTAGCAGTCACCTGAAGTACACTCGTTCCATGGCGAGAGTTTTCCCTGACTGCGCCCCTCACGGCGAATTCTGTGAAGTATGGCTCATTCAGGTTCTCGTTAACGTCAGTAACCTCCACTTCTAGATAGGAGTCCGAGCTCAGCTTTACCGGAAAACCCAAATCTTCCGCAACCACGGAGAGATTGTAGAATTGTTGCTTCTCATAGTCAAGTGCCTTGGCCAGCTTAATGACCCCACTTTCGGCATGAATCTTGAATGTTCCATTGAAGTCACTGGGAAGGGAGTATCTCACCCTTCCCCCAGACCCAATATCACAATCCTGTGTTTGCAGCCAGGCTATAACTGTGCCTACAGGAAGGTCCTCCAGCACACGACAACTGTATGTCCTGGGAATAAACATAGGAGCGTAGTCATTTACATCTTCTAAATAGATTCTTAGTGTCGTCTCTGAGAACAGTTGATTCCCGCTTTGGGCTTTATCTCTAGCCTCGATTTTGATTGTGAAATCTGAGATGGACTCCCTGTCCAATTGGCTGGACACATAAACAGAGCCAGTTTCATTGTTAATGGCAAACTGAGGGGTATTTGTTAATAAACTGTATGAGATTTCACCATTCTGACCAATATCATCATCTGAGGCTGTCACTCGAATCACCTCAGTGCCGATGGCTGCGTTTTCCGGTACCACAGCTGCGTAGCTCTCGAGGGAGAATTTTGGACTGTTGTCATTTACATCATCGACATTAACTGTCAACAATCTCCAGCTAGATTTCTGTACAAGGCCCATGTCATACACAGTTATGTTAAGGAGGTACCGGTCTGATCTTTCGCGGTCCAGTGGCTGGTAGATGTATATTAGACCGCTTTCCATATCAATGTTGAAACAGCTGTCAATATTCCCATCTAATATGGCATGCAGGACACGACCGTTGAAGCCCGTGTCACCATCGTTTGCGTTTATTTGAAGGACACTGGCTCCCACAGGCATGTCTTCACGGACTACAATTTCTGATGGGAAGGATTCAAACTGAGGCGTCCGCCTATTGACAGAGAACAGGTCTGTGTAACCCTCCTCCACTTTGGATTTACTAATGACGGTGGCTTTTCTCAGAAGCGTCTCTGCTAACTTCTGTGCAACTTTAGTGTCTTGACAATTGAAGCTCTTTGCTGACATTCTACCTCTCACCAATGATATATTTACAAAGGTGGGTTCAGAGAGCTGCCCACCATCTGACGCAGCTATTTTTAAGTTGAACTGCTCATTTTTTAAACTCATCCCCGAGAGGGGTCTTCTCAAAGTCAATATTCCAGAGTCAGGGTTGAGATTAAAGACATCATGTTCGTTTCCAGACAGAATGTTATATTTAACCAGTCCAAGCTCATCAATGTCAATGGCAGACATGGTGATAATTGTCTGGCCTACAGGAAAATCACGTCCTATCGTACCTTTACATGACACACGCTCAAAAAGCGGTCGGTTGTCATTGATGTTCAACACTTGTACCGTGATGTTGACTTCATTTTCTCGTCTGTAAGGAGATCCCCAGTCGGAGGCCCGAACAGGGAACACGTATGTTTCCAAAGATGTTTCAAAATCCAGTTCCTTTGATATCCTCAGCTCTCCAGTGTTTTGGTCAATGATGAAGGGTAATGACTGAAGGCTGGCTATGCTGTATGTTATGCATCCGTTCTCCCCTTTATCATCATCCACGGCAGATACTGTGAGAATGACAGTGCCGACAGGAACGCTCTCATTGACAAACACTTCGAAAGACATGCTGGTAAACATTGGGGCGTTGTCATTTGCATCCTCAATCGTGATTTGCACCTTCACTGTCATGCCACTGACCTCCTCGATGACCTCCAATTCAAAAAGCTCCTGGTTCAGTGAGGTAAACGGTTGTTTTGTGGAGATGACACCAGTTAACGTGTTAATATTAAAATAAACAGAATCTGAGGTCAGAACCAGGCTGTAGCTGACGAGTGGTGGTCTCGGAGAGATCTTCACAGTCTCAATAATGGTCCCTGGTGGTGCGACCTCATTAACGGTGGTCTTGTAGATCTCCTTCTCAAAGCTCACCTGCACTAACTGTGGCCTTTTCAGCAATAGTTGAATCATCTGAGAGTTGGAGAACCTTGGTGGCGTTCCTCTGTCTCTGGCTTGAAAAGTGAGATTGCAGCCGTAAGGAAATTTATCCCAGTTCACAGGTTCAGACATCTTCAGCATGTACTCATTTCCAAGTGGAGCTCGGTGAAGGACAAACTGCTCCTGTGGGTCACCTGCAGTGATGGCAACCCAGTCTATTTCTCCATTAGTTCCGTCATCCAGATCTTCGACTGTGACAATAGCGTAAATCGGCTCTTTGTCTGATAACGAAGGGAAAAGTGTGACCGCAGTCAGCGTCGGCGCATATTCATTAATACGCACAATGTTGATAACGAGTTTGGCTGTACTGCTTAATCCACTGTTTCCATAAACTTGAATTCCACGATCAACTGCTAAAACCTCAAGGTCATATCTGCTGTTCTTATCTGAATTGGGCCTAGCTATGAGAGATATCACCCCACTGGTTGGGTGGACCACAAACTCCTCCACATCCTCTCTGAAGAAATAGTAAAACTCGCCATTGGAGCCGATGTCCGCATCAGTGGCAGTCACCTGAACAATGCTTGTTCCCAATGGAGTGCTTTCTGGAACGTCAATATTATAGGAAGTGGGAGAGAACAAAGGTCGGAGGTCATTTGTATCCATGACCTGCACATTGACTATGGCAGAAGCCTCCAGCCCGCCTGTGCCGGCAGCCCTCACCGTTAATGTATAATTATCCTGGACTTCCCGGTTCAGGATGGCAGTGCTGCCCCCATTAGTCTGTATGCGGAGAAAGCAAAAGTCTCCCAAAACAAATTCCTCAGCCTGAAACAGCCCCTCATCATCTCCTGATTCAATGGAATACTTGATGTCCCAGGAAGCCAACTTGGAGAGAGCAATTCCCATTTTATCTTCACTCCTAATGTACGTCCGAGCAGCAGAGTTCTCATAAATGGTGGCATTGTACACGGAGCTGGTAAATTGAAGGTCGGAGAACCCTGGCGCCGGCTCCTGTGTTTGCCCCCAACGAGGAAGCAAGTGAAGGAGCAATAGGGAGAAACTGGTGAGATGGATCCTCATGCTGCCCTCAGGGCAGTTGTTTATAGCCATGCCATCGTCCAGTCAACCTGCAAATGAGAGATATATGCAGTAAACCAAAGCAATGCTGGACTTTCATTCTAGAATGACATAATCTATCTCTCAAATAAAGGTGATGGCATTTATTAATTCAGGAGACCTTGGCTGGCATTTATTTAAACAAAAGCCCTTGGTTTGGATTAAATTGTCAAAAAATAAATAAATACTTGACCCTGTGCTCAGTGGGCTCAGTAATAAACAGTTTTTGTGAAAGACGCTGAGACGCTGGTTAGATGATCATTTCAATGCAAGACTTATAACAGCAGGAAGAGCAAAAATACGAGTTGATAACCGAAAGAATAGTTAATATATAGTTACATACATTTGATATTGATACACCTCATCTGTTACAGCAATAATATAAAAATGAGCAACAAGCCAAAATGTGACTTCTACAGTTTTACAATCTGTGTATGTGTGCTGCGTTTGAGAGAAAACAACCTGAATACGGTTATACCTACATACTTTGATAATGTTAAAAAATAAATAACTCTTTAAAAATGCATGCGCATCGTTCCCCGTTAATAATTCGATTGCAATCAAAGGAAACTTTCACCGCCGTCATGATTCTGTAGAGTTAAAATATTACTGCTAACTAACAATCAGTCGTTGCCCGATCATTTGTGCATCAGGAAATATGTCCACGGGTTCTTACCTCTGGCTCAGGGAGAACGAAATCTCTGCGCGGAAGCCGCTCTCTGAAAGTACATCCTTCACTTTGCTGTACGGCACTACGCTGCCACTCACAGATGACTGTAATCAATGCAGCTCGCACCGCCTACAGCGCGCACACGAGTGAACGTTATCCCGTGAATGCGCAAACGAAACCGGTGTCACAGAGAGAGGATGCTGCTGTCCCATGACAACAACACGCTCTTATGATTTACATGTGATTCATAACCTTCGAGCAATTAAACGAATGTGATATGCTTAGAATATTCAAAGCCCAAACAAAACAACTGATGTGGTTTGTAATATTGTTCAACATGTGCTTATGCTCATTTTAACATAAAAAGGATATATTATTCTAGAAATCCTAGATTTAGAAACTCTTATGTGTATTTTGTATAGTAACGTTCAGAGTTTCTTCACATAACAAGCTGCAATTGTCTTGAACAAGCTTTAACGTCTTGTCTCGCTCAGCTTTAGGTGGTGCATCCCAAATCCCAGCCCTGTGATCCGATCATTCCCACTATTCCCGAGGATTTTCCGAGAGATTCCGAAAAGACACGATTAGAGTCGAGACGGTGCACGGCAGCTTACGGAAATTAACGAAAGATTCCGGAAGGAACCTCACGACGGGAAGCAGCATTGAGCGGCTAATGAAGACTTCGGATAATTCTCGAAACCCTTAATCGCGTTTATAAATATACTTTTGTGTTTTTGTCAGATATCATGTCAGTGTTGTGTTATAATAAAGGGTGTGGACAGCGTTTTGATCCTGAGAACAATTTAGCGGGTAAGACACACGTGAGCTGTTTGCTACATATAGCAAAACTAAAACAGTGTTTAAAAGACGGTATAGATTTGATTTACATGTGATGATACAGTTTGTATTCATGAAAAATTCACATCTTCAAAGAGTAACATTTATTTTTTTATTGAAACGTTTGCTATAGCAATGTCAAGGTTACACGTGTTTGTATGATACTTCTTGAATTATTTTGTGTTTTGCTTTTCTAATATGTTTCATGTAAATTTGGTATTTGGTTTAATAGATGCTAGTAAACACGCAATTTATATGAACTTCTCAATGAGGCTTCCTGTAGCTGAATTATAGGTGGAATAACGGACTTTTGTCATATCAATAAATCATAGTATACTATACAACATATATTTTGTTTGCACTTCGTCTTACCAGTCTTTGACATCTCACTTCATTGATTTCCACAGATGCATGTACGTACCACCCAGGAGTGCCTGTGTTTCATGACGCTCTGAAGGTAATGTAATGTGATGTAGATCTGAGATCAGTTTACTGAATCAGAAATATAGGCCTGCCATTGTCACTTGTTGAGTTAAACCTATTAAAAAAGTGTTCTGTGCTTTCCAGGGCTGGTCTTGTTGCAAACGAAGAACAACTGACTTTTCTGATTTTCTCAGTATTGCTGTGAGTATTACATTAATTTGGTAATAAGGCATTACAAATGTTGTCATACACATTAACCATTTTCAAACACACAGCCTGTTAAACGTTATGTTACATGTTACAAGTTCTCCTTCTGGAAAATCAGAGTAATTGATTACAACTAATTCACCAGTTACCCCTAAATGAAAAATTCAAATCAACACACTGCTACATTTTCAGTAAGAGGGGCTATATATAGCTTTATATGTTTCCCGACAAGGTTAATTAATCTCATTAATTTAATAATCTCTCAGAGTCATTTTGAAAAGCTGGAGTGTCATGAAGCTTGTCTGTCTTTATGGATTGGGATCTTTTAGGGTTGCACGAAAGGTCCTCATAATCAAGAGAAGCCCGCTGAGCCTGTCAAACCAGAGGTGAAGTCCTCTGCCGTCAAGAACGCCAATGATCTGAAGCCCAAGTTTGATGAATGCATCACCCAAGCGCCGAAACCTCTGGAGTCCATCCAGCGGCCGAGGTACAAGAGCGCTTGAGGAGAACAGGACCTTCCCCCCTTTGCGTTTTCCACCTCATCAATCTGATCTACAGAAATAGATTAAGTACTGCAACATTAAATATAACAAGGAACAATGCGTTCTCTTCCCAGCCCAAACCCTCACAGACATCACAGATTTTAAAGAACTATTAATGACGACAGATGTTATTGTCTTTGTAGCTCTGATGAACCTCTCTCAACGCTGCAGCTGAAGATCTCTCCATCGCTCAGACAGGCTTTAGAAAAGCTCAAATTAACAGAGGAAAACACACAAGAGGAAAAAGGTAAGAATACCCGTCCACCACCATTTTGTGTATATATATTCGTCTCTATATATTTTGATGCATTTTGTTCTCTTTTGTGTGTTATAGAAGAGGACAGTGATGAAATTAAAATCGGCACGTCGTGTAAGAATGGAGGATGCAGTAAGGTACTGTACCTTCTGGTGATGTCCATGTTTCTAATTAAAAACCATGGTACACAGAGTTAAGTCTCTTTAGTCTATCACAAACAAATGGATTTCATTTGTAATGCACTGAATCGAAACTTCTTGTCCGAACTCTATTCCAAACAGATGCCTTTTTTGACACGCACATTATTTATGCAGAAAAGAGAACACTGTTTTCAAAACAACTCAGATTTTAGGGTATCACAGTCGCATCTGTGACCTGCATTGTTTCATTGTGTTAGTCTGTTTCGCCGTGTGTAATGCATGGGGCATACAAGCATACACAATCCGTTTGAAAATGAGAAACGCTCTTTATTAATTAGCCAGCATCTGGTCTGTTGCTTCTAGGGGAAATGCGAACACAAATATTAGTTTTTTAAAATCATTTTAATTATATGAGGGTTTGTTCATACACAGCTCGGAAGCACAAATGTGAACCGAATGTAAAATCAGTTTGGGATTTGTACCGTCACGCTCATCTGAATTCCTCGATCGCCACAGACGGTATGCGAGATACCGAGCATGTGTCATCAAACGAGAGCTGTTTACTGGCAAGATATGATCAGACAATGTCTTGCCTACATTACAGATGAATACATCTGCATAATGTCACATGCACGCCGCTTTGTCTTCATGTCAAAGATTCTGTTATCAGATGTTACAGTAATGACTTCTGTCCATATTTTCACTCGAGACTTCTGGCCTGTTTTCTCTTTCTCTATTGGCCAGCATTTTGGCGCATCTCTAATTCTTATTATTCTGTTGGGCAGACGTTCAGCGGACCAGTCAGCGATGACGAGACGTGCTTGTATCATGCCGGTGTACCTATCTTTCACGAAGGGTAAATTAGCTACTGATCAAAATTTAATAACACCATGTGTAGCTGGAGCATCTCTGACATGTCTGTGGACTCTGTAATTAAGATTTTTTTTTGTTTTACTCCTTCCTCATAAAAGAATGAAATATTGGAGTTGCTGCAGGAGGAAAACCTCAGACTTCAACACTTTTCTGTCTCAAGAGGGCTGTAGCCGCGGAAAGCATGAGTGGAAAAAGAAAGATGCGGTATGTTTTCTTTTTCCTTCCACTGGTGATACAAAATCTTTACAAAATTCAAATCACTACAGTAATCCATCTAAGGCATTTTAACATTTTAAAGCATCGGGTCTCATTAGCATTGCTAGCCTTGCTGTTAATTGCAGGTTGTTTATACAGGGAAAGAAGGTTGTACCGTGCAGGTTTGATTGGCACCAAACAGGAAGTCAGGTCATCATTTCCATTTATGCCAAAAATTCCATTCCGGAGCTGAGCTCAGTGGAGGGGAACAGCACTGTGGTAAGTTATGACTCATCACAATGGTCAACTAGTCATCCAGGTGTTTTTAAACACACGCAAATCTTAAATAATTGAGAGATGCAGCTTCTCTTGAGAGCGTTTTTGTATTCTGGGCTTTCCTTTGCTCACAGTTAACACAGTAAAACCCTCTCCAAGAGATTTTGTCTCTTAATTCCACTCATTTAAAGCTCCAGTGCATTAAGCAGTGAATAAAGACAGTTGCTGTTAGACTTGTTGGGAGTAATGTTGCCATTGTTATGCAGAATCCACAGGTTTGTTTCTGTTGTAGAATTAACCTGAAAGACTGTTTTTGCTGGAGTCTGTTGCTGGTTCTTTGGCTCTGGATCTCTCTAGAATAAAGCTCAGAAAACTGTTTGATGTTGTGAACTCAATGTTGCCGGCAAACATAGTTTCTTATCTAGCACAAAGCGCGGATGATCGCCCGAGAGTCCATACGCTCAGGTTACTTTGAAGCTTTCTGTCCTGCAGCCAAGATGGGCAAACATGTTTTTTAGATTTTCGATCTGTATCAGTTCTTTGTGTAGTGAATGATTCCAGTTTTTTTGGCTATGTAGTTGTTGATCTGTTAGTTCCCCTAATAAAGGGCTCTGCATAGCATCTATTTATCTCTGAGAAACACTGATCAGGAGGTGGTGTTGGGTGTCTCATTAATTATACAGGTCTTTTCTTACCGATTAATTAACAATTAAAACTAATCACCAACTAGTCAATTAAGAAAATGGCTGGTTTTGTAAGACACTAGAATTACTTTTGGTAAATTCTCTACTACCATTATGCATCGTCGTGTAAAGTCTTATTAGTGGTGTTATTTTTGATAAATTGCCTTCAGAACTCATTAAGTGTACCGTTTGATTTTGCCAAATTTTTTAATTAAAGTTTTGCATATTGTGTGTTAATAAAATGAGTTAAAATAATATTCCTCTTGTTACAGCTGAAAATCCACATTATATTTGAAGGAGAGAAAGAGTTTGAACAGCAAATAAGTTTGTGGGGGGTGAGTATTTGATTGCACCATTTACAACTATAAAGCAACTATAAAACATAGATTTTTAACTGTTAAAGTTAATGGAATGAAGATGCTTCCCCATCTGTTATTGGTCATAAAACAAATATGGTCCCACCCAGTTGTCCCAATCAGTTGTAGTTACTATAGTTAGTATTTGCATATTAGTCAGGCATAGGTTTCTAATATCTCTCAATATATAATTATTCTGTTATTGGTCCCACAACCCATTTGCTTTATCGTTTTAAGGTGATTGACACCAGCAAAAGTTTGGTCAACATGATGGCTAACAAAATTGAGGTTGTGCTGAAGAAGGCAGAACCGATGTCATGGGCCCGACTGGATCTTCCACCTGTTGCTCCTCCAAAGGAGAAAGAGAAAAATAAAGAGACAGACAGTGAGGATGAGTGTGACAATTAAAATGAGACCGGAAGACCATGACCATGTAGTATTGTGTGAGACACACAATGAATGCATCTGAAAGTTGCTCATGTGTACAGTGTATTGAAATGCATTTATTATACAGGCTGTGTTTAGAGGGTTTTAATAAACACCCCCTCACTACTACTGAATAGACTATTTTGATTGACCAAAATGTGTCATTCTAGTAAATAAAACACTTGATTCACAGGTTGTTGTTTTTGTCATTGAAGCTGCACCTCTGAATATGATCTTAAAGCAACATTTTTTTTCAGCTACACAAACATTTTGCTTTGACACCTAATGTTAAAAAGAAAATGTCTGAAATTGAAACAATGGACGAGTGTTTGGGAATCTTGATGTGAAAAATCAATTTTTATAAAAATCATTAAAGGCTCAGACTGATAATCTGATCTGCATGCTGATTGGGGATTCAGCTCGTCAATTTGTAGCCGTCATTACCCTGCAAAGGTGGCAAATGGCTGATATTGTGGTGTGTATTAAAAAGCTGCGCATGTCTTCTGGCCGGGCGAGTCTCATGACGGCAGCAAAACCCAAAGCAGTCCAATGACACATGAATGTAAAATGTCTACCTGACCATTTTAGCTGCCGTACAAGCCCTGACACGTCCCTCTAAAATATAGTATCCAAAACTAATATTATTGTATGAATGTTTTCATCCCTTCCAAGACCACAGCATTTAAACACCATGATGTATTTGCCCCTTTAATTCTTACAAAAACAAGCTACACGTACTGCAAAAATAAACTTGATTCCACTTGTTCTAAAATCAGAAATCAAATCTCTCTTGAACCTCAGATGCTCCAAAGACAAAGTTTGCATCTGTGGCTTCAGTCGTCAAGCACTGATCCTCACCATCCTTGAATACACGGGAGAAAAACGGATTATGCAGAGAGAAGATCTATATCTAAACCACAATCACAAGCAGTTCTGTTAGAGCACAAGTTTTGAATAGTTCAACTGCATTTGCAAACAGCCCTTAAAGTATTAAAGTATAAACTTTCCCCAACAGCAGAAGCATTTAGCTGCTGTAGCACTTGCAATAATGACACCCAACAATAAGTTATACCCACCTCGCTGAAATACTTCTGAAATGCTGCTCTGTAAACAGCATTGTTTTCATGATTCTGGAGGAACTCTATTTGATTCAATCCACCCACTTCCTCCACCAGCAACGAAGTTTATCCACCTCCCCAAGTTTTTCAGCAGCCTGTTGAAGGCACAGAGTTAACGCTAGCAAGCATCTCACTGGGACCTGCAACATGGTTGTACATCTTATATTCCCACACACCTACAGTAAGTGACTCACCAAGAAAATGTTATTAATGGCATCTAGGATCACCAGAACAGTCTCTGCATCCTTTACTTGAAGTAAACCCAAGATGGCCTCTACAGTGCCACATTTGACCAGATGAACCACCTGGTCAACAGCTCTGCCCTCGTGTAGTTGGTCACCGCCCAGACAGACTCTCGCTGGGTTTTGAAGTTGCCCTATAAACACAGAGGACGCATCGACTTCAATGAGGTTGATTTGTGAAGAATCTGTTGTTTTCTGCAAACAAAGTTTTACCATCTTTAACAGGTCCCTCAGCCCAGAGCCGAAATGTTATTCAAAGTGTACACCAACGCTTATGAATTTTAACAGCTTGGTCCCCCATTAGCAGTGTTTACCACAAACATTTGTAAACAGACGCAGATAAATCAAAGCCTTTGGGATGGAGCGCTTAATCTTTGATTTTCAAAGCCATGTGGTAATACATGCGTACAACTTCTGCACAATGCGCAGCCACTTGCTTACGGAAGTTCAAGCTACAGTTATAGCTAAGCTTTCATAATGCGCTGGGTGTTAGGTTAACCTTTCACCAGCTGAA
>JAZGTI010011853.1:0-12098 GCA_036877585.1 Botia kubotai | reverse complement strand
CCCCCCCCCAGCCCTTGTTGCTCATAATAAAAAATAACCCATAAAAACACACTAGGGGACGCAATAACAAATAAGGACCTCTTGATGAGTGCAACATTAAAACAAAGACTAAACCACATAATTATTTTTGTAACCAGCCTCCAAATTAAAGTACCACCTTTCCATGAAAAATGATAGGGGTCATTACCCAGGTTATGACCAGGCCAGACCGGGTCAGGGTCGCACTGAAACATTATCCCTGTTCTTCGGTTCTGAGTCTGTCCATGTGACGCTGAGATTTGTACGGCTCCAGGTCCAATTACTGCAGTCGGACGCATCTGGAGCAAGTTAACAGGCCAATCCAATCCAACCGCGCCACGGCAACATACGCCCTAATTTTGATGACACATTCGCACAAGAAATAATAACAATAAAAGCATATAGCACGCACACACATACACACAAACCGTCCCATGCAGAAAAACAATAACATCTATAATACAGCAGGAAATGAAGAGTCCCAGAGGCTAGGCACAGAGATCACAGAGGTTTAAACAGGCCGTCTGTCTGTGTACCAGCATGAAATGCATTTTTGTGAAATGTTCTGCAGGGAGGATTGTAATTTATATGTTTTAAGTGCGTGTGTGCACAGTCGTGTGCACAATTGGTGCACACGACACCAAGTTTTTACAACGCAAAGACGCTATATGTGAACTATTCTGTTATATATATTCTATTAAATGTATAACATTATACAACACACTATTATACATATTCACATATTATATACAACATACAGACATACGTATACATGCACACACACACTATTCTGTTATATATATATATATATATATATATAATACGTTATGTGTTTGAACTATTCTATTCAGTTGTATATGTGGTTTAGTTCTGTTTATGTGGCACTGTGTACATTCTCATTGTTTAAAAAATGTATTTTATGTGTAGCATGTAGAGTTTAGCCCGTGTGTATACGCGCTAATGTTATATGGTTTGTTTTAAAAGTGTGATTAAATCGTTTGGGAAGCGTTCCGTAAATGTTTAGGGCAACCTATGAGTTTACACGTAGTGTGCGTGTGGGTGTATTAGTAAACAGTGTTGTTTAAGTACCGAGTGTACTTGTGCACTGATGGCGACTTATTCTTAGTTTTGTCACACTGAGGAAGTGACACAGCTGCTAAGGTCAGCAGCAGACACGGCGTGCGGGGGTCGTTGTCATGGGGCCCACATTGAGAGAGGTTTTGTGACTCCAGAGGTACATGTCCACTCACACACACACACACTTCACAAATACTCTCTACAAACTCAATCATATAGCGCCAAACACTTTCAGACCTGCCACACTGAAAGTACTGTTGTACTGTGCCATACACACCATAGAACCCTGTAGTGCCACAGACACGCACACACACACACACACACACACACACACACACACAGTGTTGTTAGACAAAACTGCCTTGCATTGCAATGCTTTGAGCAACAAGTGTGAAAAGCCTAGCCTTGGGCCAAAAGAGCCCTGCGATTTTAACAGAAATGATCCTCTCTCTTCACCTCCATAATCACAACGCCAATCATCTGCATATCAATCTGTGGGTCTTTATTATCAAGCTGTAAAGCTGATGGAGGTATCGCTGAGAGGGAGCAATGCATGCTGGGAATGATGCATGCTGAGGCAGGGGCATTCTGGGAGGCAGCTTCCCTGCAGGCTTGGCCTCTGAAATAGCAGCATGGTTAATGGCCCTTTCATGGCTGGGCCACAAAAGCTTTTGTCTGTGCCTAATTCAGCCTATGGTAGATAGGGCAGGGAGGGAATGTGGCATCCAGTGCCTTAAGGCCTTCCCACACCTCTCTCTCTCTCTCTCTCTCTAGCTGAGGGTTTGTCTGTCACTGCAGCCTTGTGCTGGTACATAAATGCATCTCTGAGGTTTATTTAGATAATACACATAAAAATAAGAAATAAATGACATTATACTAATATATATATATGTGTGTGTGTGTGTGTTTACTGTATAATTAACAATGTAACTATTCGTTATAATAATTTTGCTCACAGGTCATATATCAGAACGGCCCTGTGCACAACATAGTGTAAAACTTGATTATTTGTGATGAGCTGTGAGACACTTATACACAGTTAAACCATTTTTCCCACTGCATACACAACCTAAGACCACAGAAGCGCCCACATATATTTACACTCTATCTGTGCCAAATGAAGCTACACACACTGAATGTAAACCATAAATTGCTGTACAACACACACACTACCAAACACTCCCAAACGTCAGAGAGCCAAACTCTGTACATCATGTTACACCTATAAACTTCACAAAAACCACACAAAACAAGCCACAGTCGTCCCTTATTATTGCTGCCTCTCAGCTGTGGAATTATTTGTGTAAAAACAGCAAAGTAATTATACATTATCACAGTCTCCATATGGCATCGGTTATCTCCTGTTAAGAGTTACCTGACACAAACCTAATTAGCTGAACAGGGCAGCTATCCCAGCTTGTCATTGGTGCACCTTAACTTCTGTAATGCTTAACATTTAAAATCACAGTTGAAATCACAGTTTGATTTGAAAATGGCAGACTGACAGATTGTCATAGTAACAACCTGTTTTTTTCTACAGGCGTGTCATCGTTGAAGTCAAATGAAGCCGCCCTGACATTTCCCGGAAACTGGACCCGACAGCTCAAATTATAAATCATTAATATAAACGTATCATTGTGTATGGGGGTAAGGAGACCACTCATCTGTTATGTACTTGCTTAATAACAAGCTTATGTGTACTTTTAACCAAAAGTTGTGAATTGCCGCTTTAATACATAAATATATCAACACCTCAAACTAAAAGACAAACTAAACTGTAAAAACTAGTGACACTTATTGCAAAAACACAAAGAACACACCTAGGATATTCATGAAATGTTATGGGACATTATTGGTTATAGTTAAGGCTCACCTGCGTATGAGCCAAGAGTGATGACATGCTTAAAACAATGACTAGTATTGATGAAACTAATTACTGGTGCAATTACAGCATGTGTGTAAATTGGAGAGGGTCTGATTGTTGGTGTGTCAAATGCAGCTGTGTCCACATGGGCAGAGCGCCTGTACAGCTAATAAGCAGAGAAGCCTAATTCATCCAACATCATCTCTCAAGCCAAGCAAACCAAAAAGGAAAACATGTGGCTTTGACATGGCATGCAAAAGCCAGGCACGATTAACCACACACATCGCCATATAACAGACCCGAGTCCGTTTTCACCTGTGGCGCCACAGGTGACGCGCAAACGTGAGTACTGGGAGCTTTCCATAGTAAAATAGCCGTTCAGGTAAATGCTGGGAGGGTCTTTAACCGCTATTCATCACCAAACGGGTCTGTAATCGTATGATGTGTGCCAGAATGGTCCTTTTTTAATGAACCCTGCGGATATGAGAGACTTCACGTCCTCTCAGGTCCTCTCTCCTGGGGTCGCCGGAGAATGAGTAAGGAGCGTTTCCACACTGTTACCGCACAACACGCCACAGCTGCGCCTGCGGGATTGAGCGATTCAATAGACGGGGGTCACCGCAAACTCTTTGGGGACGAACGCATAGCAAATCAGGGAGAACAGAAGAGGGGGGAGGGGGCTACTTATCCGCGGGCACATAACTTGGTGAACATTTTCGCCAAGGAACCATTGCGCACAAGTTTCGCAGGTGAAGTAAGTCCTCATCACCCAAGTCTACGAAAGTCCACTCCAGCTTTAAATTGTATATATTTGGCAGAGACGAGCGTAACTGCGCGGAGATTTGGGAAGGAATCTTCATTGTTCAGATCCCTCCTCCTTCTTGGGAAGTGGGAGGACCCGAAAAGTTGTGCGCAAAAGGGAGATTGTTCCAGGGCTCAGTCATCCAAAAACGTCCTCTCAATGCGAGAAGTTGGGGAGCCGAAGATAATGTCGGTGCTGCTGTGGCAGTAAATTACTGAGGCAGTGGCGGTTTACAGAGAAAAGAGACAGAAGGACGGCATTTTATTTAGGATTAAACGGTTATAAAAAGCAACTGGAGAAAAAGTCGAGCCCGAGAAAGTAGCGGATTCAGCTCAAAACTGCTGCACGTTTTTGGTAAGTCTCTCTCCTCCCCCCAAAACATCTCTTGTTTTAGGAACCCCATCATGCTATTCCAGTAGATTACTCCAGTTTCCTTTACTTTTTATTATGGCTGCTTTATATGTGTACTTTTGCGATTAATCGGCATGAAGACACGAGTGCATGTTTGTGTGTCTGGAAGAAGCGTTTGTAGATATTTTTATATGATGCGGGTGTTAGCTAACCGGCTATTTTGTGTCGACGATCAGATACTCATTGCAGTAGATTAGTGACAGAAGTTGCATTATTAGTTTCTGTGATGATACAGTGAGTAAATCGTGCGTGTTTCTAACTCAATTTCACTTAAAGAGTTTAATGCGCTTTTGCTCCCGTGGGGATATGCGTCCAGTTGGTCTTCCCAATGCTAATCAAAGGCAAAATAAAATAAGCTGCATTTATGTCATCGTGTTGTTTGTTTGTGTCGATGAAGCATTAATATAGTAAGTAAATCTGTTATGAGATGTAAGCATGTGTATTTAAATATTTCTGGCTTAGTTTTACAGGCCCCGTCGCGCTGTAGTAGTTGACATTACTGACGAATCCCAATATAAACCAAAATAAAACACAATTAATGCAATTCTCTGTTTTAACCCGTTACTCTAATAGCTAATGTTTTGACTTAGTTTATTTTTTCTAATATAAAAGCTTTATCCGTTTATCAGTTTGTAGTAGTTGGCCATAAATAAACGTAGCCTAAAATGCAAAGCCCGTTGGTAACTAAACAAAAGTTGTACATTTTTGAACATTTTATTTCTTAAGGTTTAATATAGTTGCCGTTCACATGTTATGATGCTGTCCACTTTTATTTTTTTAACGATGACAGAGTATTGAGTATAAATTTGGGATGGTCAGAAAGACGTTGTATTTACTGTAATGTGGGGATGAATCAAATAATATTAATAAAACGAGTACATGTTTATCATACAGATCTATAGATGTTGACAAGCTGTACCTAGCTACTTGGGGACATCTCTCTGAAAATCTGGATCTGACAACTTAAAAGTCCAGGTGCTGTTTTGTTCTTTGGATTAGTCTCGGGTCACTATCTCACTAATAATAAAAATGGGCCAATGGAGAGGAATGCCATTGTTTTAAATGTATCTGATTGAATCTTGGGAGCTGGATCGCTACTTTTGAATGCCAAGAATTTAATTTGAGGAAAAACTGTGGTGGCTCGGTTTTTGCTGGAGATGATTGGCGGTCGGGTGGATCAAAGTTGCTCCATAATTGATTCCAGTCTGATTATCTTGTTGGCTTCCATAGTGCTCTGACCTTATTTGGTTATAATGTGGGGATGGCCTATTAGGGGTGCACAGATGGATGCACAGATTTTTGGATGACATGCCCGCACTGTTCCACATTCTTTCAGTGTAACAGGTATCCCATAGCTGAGCCAGAGGGGCCTGCCTGGGGATTTGGAAAGCTTGATAACAGCATACTAGGTGGATGGGAGGAGGGCATCGAGTATCAGCGTGGTAGAGAGGTTGAAAATGCGACATATGCCTTAAAAAGCTTTTGTTTACAGTGAAATAACTTCACGGATGAACATGGATGAACTTATTCTAAGCTAGTGTTTTTGTAGGTTGTGGGTTCGATTCTTAGAGAACACACACATCGATTAGAAATTTGCAGCTAAGTAAAATGAAGTTGTAATAAGGTGTCTTTATTAGCCCTCTGCAAAGATATTTGATCTTTGAAAATTAACTTTTTCCTGAGCGTTCTTAGAGCGCTGCCAAATGAGAGGTGATTAGTCTTGTTAAATGTGGCAGGTTCTTGGTGGGGCTGAGATGTTTGGAGAGGCTTATTGTTATTTTTAAAGGGTGTAGCTTTTCTGTTCATTTGCAAGGGGAAGACGAGGTAATAAAACACCTCCAGGATGACTTTCATGTGTGTTACAGCGCGTGCATTCATGTAGTCACAACAGCCCGGAAGAAAACCTGCGGGTTTGTGTGTGCGTGTGCGCAAGAGATGCTCTCCAGTCAGGATTATCTTCTCACAGTGGAATGCATGGCTTGTCAGTCTGCCATTTTTAAACATATAAGTCCCGGTTACTCAGAATTATCCAAAGCTCAGAGTAAGGCAGCTGTCAAGAGCCAATTTTTAGCCTGCAGTAAGGAATAATTACCTCTGAAATTTAATGGCTGTCTTGGGACTGCACCTGGCCGGGGTGATTTAGTTTCAGACCTTTCTAAATTTCATTAGGCGCATGATTACACCTGGACATCCAGGTGGCTGTTTGGCTTTTTGTTTTTCTCAAAACAAGCATTTCAACTTTTCAAGTTACTGTTTTTTAAGAATTGAATGTAATATGTGTCTAATCTTTGAGAACATGTTTAAACTTTAGTCTGATGAAAGGATTCATCAGAAAAAACTTCTGTGTATAGCATGGCATAATTAGTGTTAATGTGTGACTTCATCAATTAACTAGTAGCAGTTTTACTAACTGTTCAGCAGTATTGTGTCAAGCTCTTGTATGACTGTAGATGTCTTTGACATCAAAGAAGCACACGTACATAGTGGTGTGTTGCTGTTTGTGTAAGTTTGTCTGTTGCAAGGCGGTGAGGTCATTGATAAACTCCAGACCTTGGTAAGTAAGCAGCGACTGTTTGCAGACAAACAGCTCAGCGTGTGTAAAGCAGATATTTGTACAAAGATTAAGGGCCATTTGACAAGCACAGAGTAATGGAGACACTCTGAGAGCGTTCAGAGAGCATTCACACATGCTCAATAACTCGCCTTCAGAGAGCCGTAGCTTACCCTGTCACAGTCTCGCATGTCCTCTGAAACATCTACACACACACACACACCACACACACACACACACACACACACAATCAATCCAGAGGTCCTTTTCATTGTCCAGGTGTATGTCTTTGTAACATGGTTGTTCATTTTTATAAATAATTTAAAAAAAGAAATAAAACGGCGCTTTAGATTTATGTCTAGTCAATCAATAGTTACAAAATGGTCTTTTCTTTCATTATCTAGTCATCTTCACGTCACACCAAACTAATTTCTAAAGTCAAATTGACATGAACTAGTTTTCCGTTAAACATGGAAGACTTTAAAACGTACGAGCTGTACGTTTAAGATTTGCAACATTTTTGAGTGCAATATACACAAAAGCCGTACAAAAGATGCACTTTTGTAACCACATCACCCTCAACAAGACATTTAGTAATAAAATGTAATAAAATGATATAGCCTAGGTGGAATGTTGTCGTCTTGGTATGAAATCAGTCTTCATGCCTTTTGGGCACCATGACTTGTCCGGAGGCCGTGGACTACTGTATTGTTTTGTAGTTCTAGAGGGTTGTTTATGTTTATGTGGTTAGTTTTGCTTTTGATTTGTCCACAAACTATGTGTTCATGGATGTTGCAGGTGCTGACATGAGCTTCCGTGCCAAAGCCGAACCTGTAGCTTTATTTAGTAACGCTTTCACCTTACTAAAGCCGTTTAAAGACCTTTTAGACACTTTTCCACTTTAAATATCCTTTTTATTTTGCTTGTCCATCTTATTTGTTCCGTCTGGGCTGCTGAAAACCATTTAGTACATTTACCAAAGTTGTGTTAAGAACTGTAACGCACAAGTGCTTTATAAACAGTTTATACACCTCTTATTCTTACGAAATGTTATATTTTAATCTCGCTCTCTTTCCGACTGTGTTTTTCTTGATCTCTGGCACTAGAGTCTAGCTGCGATCACGGCAGTCTAAGCTTACCGGGTTCCTGTTGAATAACGTGGAGAAATTGCTTTAGATATATAATTGGTTCCATTCACCGTGATGGAAAAGCTGCCAGGGCAGCAGGGGCCCTCCGTTCTCCATCCAGTCGCTTCTCTGCACGATTCAGTGAGCTGTGTGGTTTTACCAGAAAGTTGAGTGTATTCCTATCCGTTCTGTATTTTCTAGTTACCTTTACTGTAGTGTTGACACATGTACTGTAGTTTTGAATAGAAGGATGTTCCAGATCATCTGACATCTGCTTGTGTAGTTTTTTTAGTGCTGTTTGATTATTATTTTTTTTATAGTGTTTTGATCCATATTTTAGCTGTTGGTTCTAAAATAGCTGTTTTGTTGCATCTCAGCAGCTTTAGGGTCTCTGTGAAAACATACAGTCGTTTGCTCCGACCGGCTGTCTTTACATTTTTTTATACATTCATATGAATATGCTTTTTCTGTCGTCACAGAATGTGTCAGTAAGGTCATAATCTTAATCTGAGATTAAGATTTCAAATTAGGCCTTTTTAAATTCATAACACATATGCACAGAAATCAAACTTTCTTTGCTTCTAAAATTAAAAGACTGTTGTTTTCTTGAGCCAATGGCCTTTATTCTGTATTTGTAGGGTGTGTGCGCAGTGATCTAAGCTCATTGAAACCATTTACTGATCGCATGACTTGACAATATTCTTCTAATAAGCAACCAAGGCAGTTTTGTGATAGATTTTTTGGTGAACTGGACCTCTTATAATACCTGACTTGGTGGGGAGCAGTGCACAAATAGACTCAGTCTAATCCTAACTGACAGTTCCCATCGGATGGCCAATTGGAGGTATGCGGTCATGTGACCCGCCTGCTCTAACTGCCCCAACTCAATAATTAGCGTGTGCTAGTTAACACTACCTTGTTATATGAATTATGCAAATATCGGTGCACTTAATTGATTAAAGCCTTGGGTCTTGGCTCAATCATTTGGTCGTTAATCCGCTGAGTGGGTCTCATTATTGTAGTTTTTGGGCAGGGGTGGATGTTGCTCATTAATACTTTGAAAGGGACAGTGATGGCGGAGGTATTGGCTTGTTAGTGGCGCTTTTGATGTTTCACTTTCCGGCATGAGAAAAGTAATGTCTGTGCAATGCATTGTGGGAGTTCAGTCGGAACTACAAAAGGATTCCGCTTTGCCTACACCTGCTAATCTGTTCTAAGAGCCATGAGAAAGTTCCAGAAGTAAAGTTATGGAGAAGGGAAGATTAGAGCAGCAGGTGAACCGAGGCCAATAGTAGGACTGGCTGATATATTGAATATTCATGATGTATTTGCAGTAACTTTTGTTTATGAACATAAGCAGCACTGAATACTGCGCTAGTTTGAAATGATGAAATGTTTTTTTAGTAGAAGTGAGGAGATTGGTATTGTATTTTTGCTTTAAACCTTACGAATGTAATCAACAAAGCAGTACACAGACCAAGAGCCAGTCGTGTAAGTCATTGTGGTTCTTTAGATCTGAACTGTTTTCTCCATTTTAGCTTCTACAGCCAAATGGCCAGCAAACACCAAGCTTCCATCACCTGAATTCCACCTCCCTGGTCACTCACCAATTGACATCCACTCTCTAAATTGGACCCCAAAAGCTCAGAACCCCCCCACACTCACCCCCACATCCCTAATCACTCTAGGCTATACACCCCACGCCCCCCCCAACCCAAAACTCAAACCCTCACTCGGCCATTGAGCCGCCCCCATCAGCTCTTCCTCTGACCCTTCTGAGAAGCGTCTCTCTTTTCATGGCGGGCTGTGGGGTTATTGTCCCTGAGTCGGCTCACTGCTTTACAATGACTCTCCACTCTATTAAGATGCGTTCTGCCTGTTACCGTCGCCCGGAGCAACGGGTGCCCCACAAGGCAGATATGTGCTGCGGCATTGTGGCCCGTGGGCCCGCGCAGGCAGTTGAACCCAGCACCCCTCACACTTGACACCTCATGTGTTTATCTAAAGGGGGGGCATTGTGATGTTTTGAGAATCGAGGATGGTCGAAGGACGTAAATAGGGAAGAGGAAGAGGGACGATTACATATTCGGCAACTCAAGCTGTCAGAAGGAGGTAAACCCCGCCCCCTCGTTACCTCTTCCTCCTCTGTGCGGATAGCAGATGGAATGCGAACGGTACGAGGGAGGCCCACGGGCAGCCGAGAGCAGTTTTATCCTATTAGTAGGGTTGTCAAAATGAATTTCACACACACTAGAGGACAATGGTGACCAGAGTGGCCCTAGAAGAAAAGGCTCCATTTAGTCACAAAGAGGCATTATGAAGTCACTGCAGTATTATGCTTTTTGTCTCTCTCTCTCTCTCTCTCTCTCTCTTTCTTGCGCCTGCAGATGAGTCAAAATGCACATGCCTTTGTAAGCCCTCATCCAGATGCTCAGATCAATGCGATCCATGCCCTCTGAAAAGGTCACGTACTTCAACAGGCGAATGTTTTTTGCATTTACAGTATATTTTAACACTACTGCATTTAAACGTTTTCGTAAATGCTTATTCGGGGTGCAAAATAAATAAATTACGCTGCTCTAGGATCTTTTCCATTACTTACATGGTCGAGAAATGTGTAAAAGTGTTTGTCCCAAAGGTGATGACAAAGTGTGTGTGTGTGTGTTTGAAGCCCGGGACAGGTGGCTTGACAGCAAAGGAGAGACTATTGCCCCCTTTTTTCAAATTCTATCCCAGCAGCTGTTCTGTTGATGGCACACTGACACACTCGAAGCTTTGCTGGGTGTAAAGAACTTAACATTGCAATTGTTAAGACTTAGAAACTGCAGTTGTATTAGTAGTTATGGCAACAGCTGGCCACCAGTTGCAGATGGTGTGGTGGCTAAAAGCCCAGAGCTTGTCACCAGAAGGTTGCTGGTTTGAGCTCTGTTAGGAACTCTGAACTATGAGCAGGGATCCTTTAAACACCATTTAGATCCCTTAATCTCTTTGGATATTGTCTGTTGGATTAGAGTCTGCTAATTGCTTATACAGATATATATATATATATATATATATATACACACACACACACACACACACACAGAGAGAGTGAGTTTTCAGTATTTGGATCACTCAGTGTGTTACTGACTGCCATGGTACCTGAAATCAACTTCACATCGTTTCTACTGCACTAGTGAGCAGCAAACAAGCTGTGATTGTACAAAAAGAAATCAATCTGCATTTTAACATTTACCGTAATTTCATTACCAACATTTGCCGCCCAGTCTTGACTTAATAACATCTCTCCACAGCTTCATACAGGCAAGCACGACTTGTTTATTTCTGCTGTTGGAACGGAAAAACATTTATTTAGGGCCAACCCCAAAATCAGTAAATGGCACACATTCTCCTCCGTCAGCAGAGTTTGGCTAATAGCTAATGGCTATGTACCTACCAACTCCAGGAAAACAAGTTCAGAATCCAAGACTAGACATTTACTTTTGCAGGGTTGTTTTTAACATTTTTTTTTGGTGTTCTGTCCTGTGGTTCCCTCTCATATTTGAGTTCTCAATCTTTCTGTGAGACATTAATCATTACGTACAACTGGTGTGTGTGAGTGTGCGGGAGGGAGAGAGAGAGAGAGAGCAAAATGGGACCACCCTCCTCCTCCTAACGGGAAGTTGTTAGTTTAACCTGACAGGAAAGAATTTGGGAAACTTGGCAGCGAGAGCCGAGGGAGAGCAAAATGGTCCCCTTCCTGTATTAACTGTTAATACACTAACCATTGCTCTCCCTCTCTGTCTGTCTCTTTCTCTGTTAATGTCTTTGAAAAGATTGCGTTGCACGACGCGGTATTTCCAGTAAATACACGTGATATCACCTCCCCATTGTTTGTTTTTTCTTGTCAGGGACTTTTTGGTTCGAACCCATGCCTGTATCAGTTACACCTGACTGAAGGGGCTTCAGGTTACCCCTGCTTCTGTCCGGGCACCCGCGTCTGATGGATGTGGGGGCAAACAGATGTGTTTCAGCTTGTGTTAGGTGGTGCACTTAGCTGCGTGCTTGTAAGGAAAGGTTGTTTCAGGTGCATTTAGTTACTGAACGCAGTCCGGTTTTTGCATTTTGTTTACTGTATGCAGACAAGGTCCAAAATTAACACTCAACAACTCCAGAGTAAAAACTGGCCAGTGCCAAAGGCGAAGTAGCTTTACTAGGATCTTTACTAGATAGATGACATGGATTTCAGTTGTAATAATAATCTGAATC
>JAZGTI010011852.1:0-16250 GCA_036877585.1 Botia kubotai | reverse complement strand
AGGGACACATCTGTCCTGGCCAATAATGTTGCACACCTACAGCAGACCTGCAGCGATGAAGACAGGCCAAATCATGTACAGAATAAGGGTCAGGGTGTTCGTTTATAGACAAGTTTATGGGCAATCTGTGATTTATGACGCCGGTCAGATGTCTTCTGCTGTGGTCAAGCAGTTGCCCATGTGCTCCAGACACATGGGGTTAGAGTTCATATGGGAGATGTGTGTGTTTTAGGATCCTGCCCAGGTCCAGATCCCACATACCCCAGCTCTCCATGTCTCTGTGTTTTTGTTATGACTCTCACCATATATAAGGAGATTTAGTGAAAGTGATATAGCACAATTTAAGACTAAAGGAGATTAAGACCCAGCTAACACGCTTAGGTTGTAAAAACGTTTCCTTAATGTTTGTATTAAGTAGACAAAAGTTTAAAAATTTATTAGGAAAGTTCTAGGAACATTCAAAAATGTCCAGTTTTTTAGACGGTGTATTAACCTTATTGTTTGGCTATACAAACATTTTTCGATCTTTTTGCAATTCTGTAACATTTTTAAGATGTTCCACATTTTGAATATATGTTATATAAAGTGAAAAAGTGTTCTACTATCATTACTGCAACATTTTGTGATAACTTTTAGGAAACCTTAGCCAACCTTCTGAGAATGTTTCTTGTTAGCTGGGGAGGCATGTAATGACACTGCAAAAACTGTCCTAGATTTAACGATTATAACTATAACTTATATTGATGGTTACAACTTATAACTGTGTCCCATCTTTCGTACATTTTTTCTCAACTGACATTTTATTGTGTTGTCACTAATTGGCGTTCTGTTGAAAGACCACAGAGGAAATGAAACTGTCATTTCTGGCATCACTCTCCATATTTGCAGAGCGCTGACCCTTGCTGGACACAATTTCCTCTTCCACTGTATGCCCAAGCACATATTAACCCGGAAGGCATGTGACCTTTCCATGTTATCTGAAGTATGTATCAGCCCTGCTGTGTGAGCTACCCGCACCATATGGTGACATGAGGCTGCTAGAATGAATGTTTGTTCCTCATCATGCGAGCCAGCATATATGTAGCACGTGACTGTCACACTTATAACATATGCATTCTGTATATGCATACAGTATATGCCTACTATACGCATATGTATATATATTGCTTATTTTGAAAAAGCAGCGCTATTGGCGTCACTTACAGAAAAAAAATACAGATACTTTGATCCTGTTTAGTTAGAAACTCAAAAGTATATTTAAAAATATCGTCGCAGAGCAATGAGATTTGCTCATTTTCAGCCACTACTGTGCTTGACCTTGACTCTCATACCACTTATCCCTGAAACATTTAGAATATTCCCATAGCCGGATGTGAATGACCAAGTCTCTGACTGCCGTATGGTCATCGGTAATTACGAATTCCCAAAACAAAGGCCTCCTGGAGCCAAGCTGAAGGAGCAGCCAGGTGTTACGTAATAGTCCTGAATTCCATTTCCCTGAGTGTTCGTCGGAGCGTTCATGGGTAAAACTACAGAACTCCACCAACAGAAAAAGGTAATGGAGAACGCTCCCGACAGAGTTCCACTGGGACATGAGCACATGGAAAATCACTCATCTAACTCACTCGAGGCTCCTTTGAGAATACACTGCTCTCATCTCTGAGGAACCTGAGGTATCATAAATCATATCTTTACTAACTGACTTAAAACAAATGTGAACGTAAATGACCATGAATGTGATGTGAGACCAGTCTTGCATTGACACACGCTTCATTTCAGACATTTAAAGGTATTCCTGTTGTTCAACAGGGTGCTCCTGTAGCTCAGCTGGAAGAGCATCGTATTAGCAGAGCAAAGGTTTGAGTCCCAGGGAACACACATGCTGCTATAATGCACGGTAAGTCACTCTGGGTAAAAGCGTATGCTAAATGCATAAATGTATCCGGTTTTTATCAGGTTGGAGAAGGATTAGGTCCACATGGAATCTGCATGCACAAAACCCTGCAAAGTCACGCATCTTCTGCATTATAATTTTATATTTAATTTATAACGTTCTACTCATCTGCCACATGTTGCATGTTTAATCATTTTTTAGCTCATTTAAATATGGCTTCAGCTATCAGTAAGACTGCAGTAAGATTTTTTACCAATGGTTAAAATTCATTTCTGCAGGGTTTTTGCAAAAATGCACTAAAATGCATGCAGATTCCATCTGGGTCTTGACGGCAACACTTAGCACGTGTTTGACAGGAAAGGACAATGCATTACACCGCAGGACCAAATGAAGGTCACACCGAATAGCTGAGATCATTTCTACAGATGGAAAAGAGCTACAGCGGGGAACAGTCGAGTCACAACTGTGCCAAATCTTTCACGTGGCTCCTCAAAAACCCAATTAACTTGTTTTGCGAGAGGGAAAAATCAGGGAGAAAAGTGGGAAGGAACTGCCACGTGGAGCTCTTTCTCTATAAAGCAGATTCAAAGCAAAACCAGGTCACATAAAAAAGAACAAAAAAACATGTAATTGTGCTCTGTTTTTTCCAGTCTGTACAAACAATCAGAATCCCCTTAAATTACACGTGAAATTTCATATGCTGTGACAACATATAACAAGAAAAAAATGCACATATGCTAATGACATGCAGCCTGTTGGAAACACAGAGCTGGAGTCACGCACGGCTGGTGACCAGGTGGCCGATAAAATATGATGGTTTGATAAATGACTGAGTGGATAGCATGTGGAACTCATGGTAGTTACATGTAAACAAGAAAAAACAAAGTTGTATGTAGCCAGTCAACACACAGACTGAAACAACAACTCCCCTCCCCAGTCAAAGCATTCTGTAATTGATTCCAGCTCCACTCCGGGTTTTCCCGGAAACCCTGCTTAAACCCTGAGCTATTCTGGAGCAAGAGAAAACACAGATGCTTCAGCTTTTAAAAAGCATCTCTTTTTTGGATTGTTAACAACAGCACGGCAACAATAACACACATGTCAACAATGACAAAACCTTAGACTTATTTCACTGGTTTATAAGATCCCACACTGCATGTTTGGCCATGAACCAACACTGGACACTATCTGTGTGGAAAAAGAATGAGATGTTGGGTGTTTTAGGAGAGAAATGTAGTAAATAGAGATGGTGTTAGTAAGAATGAAAGTTCTAGTCCACATGTGGCCTCTATTTTCAGAAGATGGTAGCTATGAGAGAAAACCTATTACCAGCCATGATCTGAAACTAATGAGCTCTTCACTGGCTCGCAACCTGCCTCCACAAATAAACCTTTCGCTCCGGCTTCTCATATCTCCATTAGTGGTCCTCAACACCTAGTGTCTACAGATCAAACCTGGAGGTGGAACAGAAATAGGTGGGTGTCTTTTCCAAGTCTGTCAGCTGTATTGCTATTTTCAAGAGTATGGAGAAGAAAACGAACACGCTACAGCAATTAGCGCCATTTTTATTTAGGATGTAATATGTTTGGAATGTGAAATAGTGCACACTAACACCATTATTGTGTCCCCAGAAGGGTAAGAAGCTTCAAAGCTGGCCTTTATGCAGTCTACAAATGCCATCAGCAGGTCGTGGGGCTGTCAATCGAGGGTTTGAGTGTCAGGTGAATCAGAGGTTGTTTTGCAGTCTTTTGAGCCGTGGGCATTCATGCACAGAAAGCTAATGGATTTCTGCGGGCCCACCACAAATTCTGCACACACTCACCATCCAGTGGAAAGTACTGCAGTCAGTCAACACGGTAAAGTACGGTTAAAATGATCCTTTGAAGCAGTGCCGTAAAATCTCGTAAAGCCTCAGCTGCAAAAGGAGTTACCGCAGCACGGCAATATGGCACCCGAAAGGGCTCTTTGGAAAACTGCCTGTGTTTGGCTGAACACAAGCACTGTGAAATTCAAATGAGACCTTGTAGCTAATGACACAATATGACATGAACATCAAAGGCCTTTGCTGGATGCCTGATTTGCACATATCCACAGGATCTTCCTTTCAGAAAACACCTGATTTGGATTCTGACATTCCCTGGTGACGGAGCACAGAGTGGCAACTGTGTATTGTGTGTGTGTGCCGTGCTGACAACTTTAGGTTGTATAAATGTTTCCCTAACATTTCCGTTATGTAACAAAAATGGTAAAATGTTGTTTTAGACATTCTGGGAACGTTTAAAACATTTAGATTTTTTAAACATTGTATTAATGTTATGGCTTGGGGATAAGAATGTTATTCAAGTTTTTTTTTAATTCTGTAGCATTTTTATCACTAACAACTTACGAATAATGATTTTGACATGAGGTACATCATTTAAAAAAGTTCTACTAATGTCACTGCAAGAATGGTTTTGATAACTTGGGGAAAACTTTTAGAGAATGTTAGCCAACGTTCTTAGAATGTTCCTTGTTAGCAGGGCTGACTCTTACCTCCACATGTCTTGCCATCATATGTCGGACAGACCCAGTCATGGCATTCACACCGCGGTCCATAGAAGGTTCCGGGTTCCGTGACCTGGCATATGCAAATTCCACACTCGCATTCACCTCTCCCGTTGCAGACCAAGCCGTCAGAGGTCCGACAGCGCCTCAGTGATGATTCGGCGGAGAGCTTACACCCTCCACCCACCTGCCTGCAAGACACAGAGCGTTCAGTCACCCCCTGACCTTTGCCTTGCACATCAAAGCTCTGTTCTTTGCTTGTAGGTGAACATGTGCCAGATGGTGGGTGGGTGGTGGTTTGCAATCCTTCCTTTCACCAGTAATGACAACCAGACTCCCGCTCTTGTTTTAGAGAAAATTCTCTTTTATGATGTTTGAGGACGGACCTCAGAAAGGCTTTTTAGAGGAGTCAACAATATTTTACTGGATTTCCTGTCTGCGTATCTTTTAAGCCTGCAAACTAATATGCGGAGATAAAGAATAATCCTGGGAGGAATATAAATGCAATAATTAATGTCATGTGGAAATCACTTCTTTAGTGCAAATGGAGCCATGACTCATATAATATGATTCTGTTATTCGGAACAGATCTTAAAACAGCAACAGCTCGTGTAAAGAGGGAGATTTTGTCCGTACAATGAAAGACGAATTTAGAAGAACTTTTAAGGTCATCGTAGTTGAACGACTGAGCACAATGAAACGCAATGCGAAAAGTTACGCGATGTTTTAATATGTTTCATTTGTGGTCTATAACTCATCCTACAAATAAATATTTTACCCTGAAACTACTGACACAATGAAAAATATTAGTGAATAAACATTTGAACAAACAGTGAATAAAAAATCTGGATTACAAACATTTTTGTTTTTACAATGGTGGCATTATAGAGCAGATACTGTAAATTATGTTGAAAAAGAGTCTTTATAGAAAATGGTGTCAAACCCAAGAACAAGAATTTCATTATACAAGTCCACTCAAAACAACGTCGGACTGTATTTCACTGTTTATTATTTTCCCACCCGGATTCCCATGTGTAAAATGTTTCATTTGGTAGCTTTCGTACATTCCACTCCTGCTTTTCGTCTCCGCAGTTGGCCTTTCTCCCATTACAAGGTAATAAAAATACTACCTTTTTTTTAAGCACACACTGTTGAGGGGCTCGGTATGGTTGTACTTACATGGAACAAGTCTGTCAGCCACAACAGCACATTCACTTTCTGTTTTTAATCTCCATCTAGCACAACTTTAGTGCGATGCAGTGAGACCCTACAATAAACATGCTTGGCAGTACATGTGTGATTTCCTTAGGATGAACGTGCACCTGCTATGATTAAACCACTAAAGTAATTTGCAAAAATTACAGTCAAACAATGCTGGAGTTTTGCCAAAACCAAAGGAAAGGATTAAAAAACTTTATTAAGAACATATGTTGCTCGACTTTAAGAAAAGATGTACACTGAGGTTATACATCGCCGGAGAGGCACCTAGTAAAACAAATAAAACATTGTCGGCACCTTTCCGTGACTGTAAAAAGTGAAAAAACAAAGAAAGAACAGGAAATAGCTCAAAACATAAACTTATGAGCACAGGTCTCTGTAGTTCTGTAGCTAAACTACACGACACAAACTTTCCCCACACTATAAAAAACACAGTCTGTCAGCAAAACTTGGTTTCGCAGAGAGGAAAAGTCAAACTGATAGAATAACAACGCAGCATAACGTACCTCAGCGACTGCAGTAAAGTTTCTTCAACGGCAGAGAGCAAAATCACAAGCAAAGAAAGCAAGACGGAGTTCACCAAAGTCTCTGCATGCATGTTTAGATCCCCACCAGAAACCTGAAGTGAAGTGCCTTCAGGAATTTACACTTTTCCAAACAGAGGGAGAACGGGCTGTCCAAATCCAGCTCAAACTCTTGAGAGGCCAACTGCGCTCTCCATGTGAATGCCTTTGATTAGGTTTGACTCAGAGCAAAGGCAGAAGTCAGCACACGAGATAAAATGCCAGAAAATAAAACTTGGTCACCATAATTAAAGACAGTTGTTCATACAGATGATTCTGGATTTCACTTTCATTATCTCTGCACTGCTTTGCTCTACTGAAAGGCTTTTTGTAGTTGCTCGAGTGTATTTCAATGCATAAAAATAGTTCTGCTATAACAATCATTACACAGATGGCAAACAAATATTGGTAAGATTTGGTTATGAAACAAAAAGTGATATAAATCTCTTGAAATGATCTACTGCTCTACCATGATGTCGACAAACTGTTCTGTTATTGCGATATTTTTTTACAATAATAACAGGAAACTTTTTAATGAAGGTTCTAAATCAATATTTTTGTGGGGCCCAAAACCACTAAACTTTTAGGACAAAAATGTCTTATTCCTTATCTTCCCTTTCCATAAATAAATATTATTTGAAAGGTAGCTAAACTTTTTGTGGTATAAATTGTGTAGTGTGTGTTTTAAACACCCTTGGTGAAGGAAATAAGGAAAGATATACTTCACTTTTCAATCAGAATGTAACTTTACACCGCAGTGAGTCCAAAACTCCATCAGCTGTTTTGAAAATAGCAAACAAAAATGAATTTTATAGAAACATTGTGAAATACAGCCTCTTTGTGTTGTGTATTAAAATATGTAAATAAGCAGGGCTGTTGAGCTTTAAACCCAGGTAACAAGTCAAATAAATCACCTGTTTTACTGCCAACTATTTTCATTGGAAAGTAGCTAAGACCTGCATGAAAGGTGAGGGTATGAAAAACTCCATAACGTGGTGGGAGCTCTAAACGGGGCGTGGCTTAATCCCATTGTCAAACACGCCCCCTTTTAGATGTACCGCCTGCTTTTGAAATCCACGCCCCGTTTTGGACAGCTTCGGCTTGCTGTTATATCTACTTGGAAACGTCGATGAATGACGTCACACGCTAATTACATATCCATGACGCCATCGTGTCACATTTGAATTCTGCCTTCAGGGTTGTTTTGCTTTTCTCTACCCAGTGTGCTCACATACCGTATTTTGATGGCAGGGTAGGTGACGTTTCCAATAGCATTTTTTGTTATGCTAGTTGAAAGTCTCTTCACATCCTGATAGAAATCATTCGGTCTGAATACAACGATAGGACGCCCTGCCTGTCAAACTATCGTTCGTGTGTTTTGAGGGAGGCGTGCCTTTGGAAAGCGTTGAAGGAGGGTCTTATGCTTTTAAAGTTAGCTTGCTGTTGCTAGCCTGTCCTAACTTTATGTTGTTTGTGCTTCAGACACAAAACAATTTAAAAGACAGATTTGTGTAATTAGATACTTGACTTAAAAACTTAGTTGTCGATATAGTGACAACCAGCTTCGGTGTTCCCTATCTAGGCTGTGTTTCTATATTTCACTATTTATGATACTAATGACAAGTCACCATATTGTTAATAATATTGTTATAATATTATTTTTGTTGTTTTTGTTACTTAAAATAACAATTTAACTCTTACCCTTTAAAGCATTATTATACAATTTAGGTAAAAATAGCTGCGTTAACGATGACCAAAAATAGAAAATTAATTTCTCAGTTAAATTACATTGTATCTGATTTCAGCGTTGATTGAAGCAGAAAATGACAAACTTGTTGGTATAAATCCGGAGTGTGTACATGCTAAGGCCTGCGGCATCTCTTCCCGTGAGCTCTGCTGTAGTGGGTCACGCGCGTCCGGTGCGCATCTGTCGCGCGGCTGTTGTGACTGGAGCTCGAGCACAATACGGCGAGTCATGGACTACACACTGCATTAACGACGACACATCAACAACCAGTAAGTCACAAAAGCGTTTATTTCTGTCGTATCGACGTGTGAATTCAATTACATATTGAGAAAAGGAAGTGAGTTGATTTAATCGGCTTGTTTGCATGTCTACCAGGAAGTGTATGCACCGACTGCGCAGCCCAAGGCCTTTGTTCAAAAATACAGCGCTGTCGTGGATTTAAAATGCTTTAGAATACGTTTGTGACAGATGTAGACACTATTATGAGCTATGTCATATTCGCCGTGGATTTATGTGTTATTAATCGCGTGTGTTTTTGCATAAGACGATATTGAGTGAAAGATAAAGCGGCGGCAGCAGCCCTGTTCTCCTCTGTTGCCATGGTAACCCTGCCGCAGCAGGAGGAATCTCCCTGCGTGATGCTCACGTATCGTGGCTGATGTCACCGTGTCCTGGTGTGCCACGTAGCTTTGGGTATATTGACATTGGGTGTATATGTTTTGCACGTTATGCTTTTACACCTGACAAAGTGGATGTTTTCTGTTGCGCAGTTGTGTGCGTTTGCTTTGAATCGAAAGTGCTGTTTCCTAATCGGTTTAAGATGAATGTAAACTGAATGTGATTATTTTTTCTAAAGTGATTGGTAATAAAATAACATGTCTGAGAGGCTGATTATGAAGACAGACAGACAAGACAGACAAAAATAAAGGATCAATACTTCATTATTGTTTCCTTGTGGGGAGTCCCTACCAGGAAGTAGGTCACAACTTTGCAGTCCAACCCTGTTGAAAATCTAACAACTGAGATTTATCGTTGGTGGTCATTTGTGAAAAACACATAAATAAATTGGTTTGCATTGTATTTTGTTTTCTGCAAAACTTTACCTGAGAGCTGCAGTCGGGTAGAAGAATGTGATTTGCGTTGATGTGTTTATTTATTTGCATGAATTTATTGTTTATCTCTGTTTTCTTTGTAGAGTTTCTGCGGTTCCAGTATACAGCGCAACATAAGTAATACACAATACTAATTATAATGCAATGTATGGTTGTAAATCTAATATAGTAAACATGTGTAGTGTTTAAAGGTTACAGTGCTACTGTATGCACTATGTGTGCTGCTATGTATCATATATTCTGTAGCAACATGCAAAAAGCTCCAAACGTAATCTAAAGCAGAAACCTCTTCGATAACAAATGAGCTTGAAAGTAAACTCCAAACACCAGTGGATTTCAACAGCCACTATTAAAATGTTTGGTGATTTCATCCTGCCTTTAGGCAAATAGTCCTTTCTGAAAAGTGAAACTAATTGTAGTCTTCGGCAACTTACTCCCACATTACTGCACTTACACCCTATAATTTTGTTTTCACTTGTCTTCATACCTCTATCTATCAACATATGCTAACTGTAGCAATTACTTTGCAAATTGCCTGTGACTACGTAGAAGCTGTTCTGAGCAGGCCACTGTGTTCCTGACGCAAATGTAGGAACTTTAAGATACGACTTTACTTTATAGATCTCGCATTGTGGGAGTTATTTTGAAGTGAAATAAACCGCACACGCTTTTAAGACGTTGTTTTTACAGACTGACCTATAAATGACCTTGACATCACTGCGGTTTCTGCTAAAGTTGTGTTAGAAATGCTAACCAGCTCAGAGAAAGCTTTTCACCAGGATACATGTTGTGAAAAACATGTTGTATTAATGTCATATGTTGTGGTATTGTATAATTTGTGTTGTTTTTGTTGAGGGTATGTGTGTTGATACCTGTGCAGAATACCAATTTCCTAAGGGATAAATAAACTGAACTGACCTTACTGGGCATGTGAAATTACAGTTCATTGGAGAGGAAATGTCGCTGTTTCGTATTTATATAACATGTAAAGGTCAAGCTTTCAGTAGTTTTGGGACGAATGAGGTACAAGTATTAAGATAAACATCGGTCCATCAATAGAATAAAGGCGTATACTGTTATTGCAGGACGGACCTCAACTCCAGCGATTAACTGTGTTTCGTACGGAATCCCACCCCTCTCTATGCCGGGGATGAATGCACCAATGAGGAGCCTGACCGTGAGTAACCTGGTCCCACGATCCCATCCGTCCACACCTCCGCCACTCAGTGTTGCATATATGCCTTGTCTGATGTGGTGGACATTATTTGTCGATATAATTGTACCCGTTTGGTACATCATATGCCATGTTAACTAACTGTTGTGTGTTATTTACAGGGTATGCCTGATCGCATGTTATGTGCAGTGCTGGAGCAATTTCAGCTTTACTTTTCCCGTTGGTATGTGCGCTTTGTTTCAGTGAGTGTGTGATATTCATGTTTTATTATTGTCCTCGGTCAGAATGGCCCTATGTGCCGGTATTACGCGGTCTGACTATCAGTTGCCTGTGGTTTGTGTTGTGGTGAAGATCCAGTGTGATCTTTGCCGAAGGTAAGTCCGTATTTCTGTGTAGTAAACGGCCTTTGTTTTATGTACATCATATGCTTGATTGTGTTTAATGATGGCTGTGCAACACTACAATACATACTGTCCGTTATCGTACAGAGCTGTGTTCCCATGTTGTACTGTACGTTCGCAATGATCTCGTCGCCCAAATCTGTTTGCATACTGCTGTAGTTGCATCTGCATTAGACATTTCTCCATATTGGACTTTCATGACGAAGTATTTTATTGCATTGTATAAAAAATGCAATTTTGCATTTAATTAACAGTAATTGTGTCATTTATAAAGTACACTTACAAAAGTGGCAGCATTAACTAAAGAAGGGAATCTAACAGCTGCAAACAGAATTGGAGCGTTGGTTGATGTGTCGTTTAAGTGAGAGTTTGTGGTCCATGTGTTTTTGTCCTGCAGATCCACTCTCTCTATAGCACAGCGAGCCCAAGCATGCTGAAGAGGAAGCAGAGCTCGCGGGTCGAGGCTCAGCCTATGACTGACTTCGGGCCAGATGAAACACTGACAGACAGTGCAGACATCGTTTGGATCAACAAACCAGTACGAGAACAAACCTCAGCACGTGGCTGTTGTTTAAAATAACATGTGACCTATAGTCGTACACAGAGATTTGTGATTTGTGTTTGCAGTAGTTAACTAGGCTTACGTGCAAGCATTCATTTTTTTAGACATTATTGCTTGGTTATAAGAACATAATTCAAACAATGTTTAAATTATGTAACGTTCCACTAACAACCTTTTGACATGTTTTTGATATATGATATATAATAATAATATATTAACATGATTATTCTTACTGAAGGAACATTTTTGATCATAAAAAAGAACTTTAAGAGAATGTTAGCCAATGTTCTAAGAACATTCCCTGTTAGCTGGGTTGGGTCTTAATACCACAACCAAACATCTTCTGATGATGATGTGCTTCTTCTCCTTAGTGGGTTCATTCTCTCCTGCGGGCCTGTGCCATAATAAGTGTCATTTCGGTGTGTATGAATACACCCATGACCTTTGAACACTACCCACCACTACAGTACGTCACCTTCACCCTGGACACACTGCTGATGTTCCTGTACAGCGCGGAGATGATCGCCAAAATGCATATCAGGGGTATCGTCAAGGTAAAGCAACTCTATCAGGATCGTCATGGTTTATAATGGAAATAGAACAGGGAAAAATAGACTGTGTCCTTTGGAATTGAATAAATGGGCAGGTGGTTTATTCAAGCCCTTTAATTACTGGTAAATAATGTGTGGACAGTTTAATTGGGGAATCAAGGATAACAAGCACAGAGAGACACTGAATAGTGAATCATTCGCTTCCTGAACCAACAAAGATCCGTATTGGAAATAAAGACTTTTCTTGTCTTTATCTGTCCTCTGGCATGAAACGCGGTCAGGTTTATGTTGAAGATAAGATAATTAATTTGTTCGGTTAGCCCTGAGATCTTTGAGGACAGGGTGATTAACCTTGCGGCAATTATATGCTAAGTTAACACATGCATTTTAATTTTATTGGAAGAGAGACTCACAGTATCATCATACTGGTGGCAGTGACCTCTGTGCAGTTAATTAGGCACACATATTTGTTTTGTAATTCTGTCTTTGAAGTGCTTGTTATGATCTGCCATTTTTTTTTGTTTGTTTTGTTTATCATCGTTTGCAGACATATTTTGGGTCATTAGGTATATCCCGAAGACGGTGTAATGAATGCTTTCTAAAGGCAGCAGCGTAAGCATTGAATTAATGTAAAAATTCATTTGCTGCTGTAAATCAGGACATTTATTTTTATCTCTTTAAGAAACTCGTTCAGCAGCATAAACAATGTTCAAAATTCAGTCACTGTCCTTAATAACGTCAGTCAGATTGTTACACAATTTTTAATCTGTCTTTTTAATTAATTGTGCTCGTGGCCTACCGATCCAGAGTGAGATGAACTCATCCGCGGGTTTAAAATCCCAGGGAATTCTGGGCTGATGTCTCAGGAGGGCAAGCGCTTCAGACACGTTGTGCTTTAGAAATATCTGCCTCTCTATCAAAAAAAAGTCACTGGAGCATGAAGTTATTCTGCGCTCATGAAAACAAATTAGAGCATGTTATATCTGTGATGTCACTTCCTGTACCCCAACAGCATGAGGGTGCATATGAGTGAATGTCACAGGAATGTCATTTACAGCCTGTTTGTACTGCTTGCTGCAATTTCAACACGTCATAAATATTAGCCAGCAAAATCAACATCGTTTGCAGCAATATTTCTTTCATAACAGACAACTAATGTAAGGAAATCAATGAATACAAGATAACAGTGACAACATAGCACTGGTCAGATAGGGCAGGTGACCGTTCTGTCAGCTTGCACAAACTCTTTTGCACTGATCCTGGGTCAGCAAAGCGTTTTTATTGTCAAGCCCTGCAGTGTGCACATTAATTAAGCAGTCTCGCAAGATAAGTACTCTGACACGCTCACACTTCTGTATGTTGAATTTTGCCAGCTCTACTGTTAACAGCTGTCGCAGTCTTTCATTAGGCCTGTGGACCACCTGCCACTAACCTGTGGACTTTCATTATAGTTTATGTCTTATCACCTGCCTCTGTTTCCAGGGAGAGAACTCGTATGTTAAAGACCGCTGGTGCATGTTTGATGGCTTCATGGTGGTCTTTCTGTGGGTCTCCCTTGTGCTCCAGGTACAGAAATTTTATTTTAATGTAATTGCAGAAGTGAAAAGTTCAAATTAACAAGCACTGAGCTTCATAACTTTGCTCATCCAATGGTCTTTCTGACTGGTCTCAAGGTGTTTGAAATAGCAGAGATTGTGGATCAGATGTCACCCTGGGGAATGTTGCGCATTCCCAGGGCCCTCATAATGATCCGAGCCTTCCGCATTTACTTCCGATTCGAGCTGCCACGCACGCGGATAACCAACATTCTCAAGTAAGTAAAAGTATCAAGAGCCATCGAGTAGAATGCAAAAATTGTCAGCTTCTTTTCGTATCAGGCACTTAAAATTCACTTCCTTTCAGGCGATCGGGGGAGCAAATCTGGAGCGTGTCCATATTTTTGCTGTTCTTTCTTCTCTTGTATGGAATCTTGGGGGTTCAGATGTTCGGCACCTTTGATCATCACTGTGTCACCAATGATACAAAGATAGGGTATGCAATTTGAATCACTATTTTATAAACAGTTCAAAACCAACACAATCAACTTTTAACACCATAATTTAACATTATAGCTAAAAAACGTCAAAATGTCTCATTTCCCATTCTCTTTGTGCGGCTTGTTTTCTCCTACTTCCTGCGGTTTATTATCCCTGAGATGAATCAGGGAATTGAACATTATGCTGCAGTTTTCACCAGCATCAGCGTGATATCAGAGTGAACGTCTGTTGCTCAACACCTCCCACACACATCTGTTCTCTAAAACACAAATCCCATCAGCAGCTGTAAACGATATTAATAACAGATCATCATTTTCAGCATGACCCGTCAGCACCCCTATACGAACAACCATATTATACGATATGTTTATCAATAACACTGTATTTGAATTGCTAATTTCACATGGGGGCACACGCCAAAGTAATTCATGTTTAAAAATGAACTGTAAATCTTGCTGGAACACTCAAACACGTCTTGATTTTCGACTTGGGGGCATGATAAAAGCCGTGCTGAGCGCGGTCTTAATGCAGTGTGTACGGAGGTGGTTCTCTTTTAAAAAGCCAGGCCTATTTAATATTCCCTCGCAGAAGAACTGCACGTCAGAGCAGGCTCTAAAACAAAGAGCCATAATCGTCCGCAACAGAGGAGTGTGCCGAACGCTAATCATAATAATTAACGTTTCCTGTGTTGTCTGGGCTTTGCGCAAACACTCGCCGCTTTTCAGCAGCCTGACCTCAATCCGTGGAAGTGCATGACTGAAACCAACTCTTCTCACCCTGATCCTGCACTTACATTTGGCATATTTTCATTGAACTGCTGTTAAAAGGGGTTAGACACAGGTTAGAAATATGTCCTCCATGTAATATGTGCATACAGGCAGGATTTTCATGTATCATGCGGAAACTTATTCTGGAAACATTCGGTGTTGATCATCTTGCAGAGCCACTTTTTGTGTCTTTGGCACAAAGTCTCTGTTTCAGTCCTGAAGGGATCTGGTGGAATAAAATCGCAAAGTGTTATCAGACTGGTATCCATTACTGATACATTTTTAGATTTGATGTCATGATCAGTTTTGTTTATCCGTTGTTAAATATGAGTGAATTTGGCCTCATGACATAGCCAAAGATAAACTTTATTCACTGCCCTAATGATCAGCATGTTACTGTCTTTATGCTTTAAATTCTTAAACGTTTATTTTTAAACTTTGCCCTCATGTTCACCAGTAATACCTTTTATTTTCATTTGAGTGCTAAAAGTAGTAATAATCACAAGACGTTTATTTTCAAATAAAACGGATCACTCTTGACGTATTTGAATCGTGTTTGATGTCGGTTTCTTTAAAACGATGATTTCTGTGGTGAGTTATTTATCACTGTATAATTAAAGCTATTTTGATTCACCGCTGTGCCTCTGATTGGCCATTGTGATACTGCAATCAATGATCCCAACCCGTTTCAGAGCCCTTAATAAACAATTTGAAAGAATGTCTGGAAAGCCAATTTGAAAGCATTAATTTTCATTAGAGACATCAAGTGCCTCATGAAGTAACACCTGTGGCCCGAACCCACAGCCTGTGAGTCTGAGCGTCACAATCAGTAACAATCTGATTGTCTTCATTTCACAAACATTAAAGGGTTCGTTTACCCAAAAATGAAAATTCTTTCACCATTTATTTGCCCTCGTGTCATTTCAAACACGCATGACTTATTTCAAAAGCGAAGGTTAAAGAGCTAAATGCAATTTTGTTTATACACAGTTCATTTATAAAAGAGAGTGATCATTGAATGACAGATAATCCGTATTTTTGTCTTTGTTTTCTAGCCAAAAAGTATGAACATCCTGTAATTAAAATACAATGACTTAAAATGAGACAATTTTGATATCTTTAATAATTGTGCTGTACACATAAACTTAATGCGGTTATGCCTAAAACAAGAGAATTAAGCTAATAGGGTGGTACAAATATAATTGAAGGTATAGTTTCCATTTCATACACATCCTGTTTCCTGTATGTACTGGACAATTTGAGTCATACCCGATGCTGACTGTGAGCATGGCCAAAGACGACTATGATAACACAACTGCTAGTCTGTGGGCAAACACCAGATGGTTTGTTACAATACACTGGTTAATCTGGTCAGATATACCACGCCAAAATGTGATGAGGATGATTTTTTGGTCACTCTGGTCTTTTCCAGCGAGGTGACGTGGAACAGCCTGGCCATCCCTGATACACACTGCTCTCCATATGGAGAAGGTTATCAGTGTCCAGCAGGGTTTAAGTGTGTGAATCTGTCAGACTTGGGGCTCAGCAGACAGGAACTGGGATACAGTGGCTTCAATGAGCTTGGTGAGTCATTACAATGCTTTACACATCTCTACCCTGCATGATTTTCATCTTTTACTTATGCTTCTGTGAGTGGTTTTCCTGGGCCTAAACCACCACC